>JAPWLS010002512.1:0-12864 GCA_028551675.1 Tineola bisselliella | reverse complement strand
ATGTATGAAGGTATTTAAACAAATAATAAACGTCAGTCTGCATCGAACCGTTGTTTCATTAAGACATATCACTGGCGACGAGATAAAAACTGTTATTTTTCTACGGATTCGGGACGCGTGTAATAATGCCGATCGGAAAAATTGAAACGTTCGAGATGGGTGAACACAATTGGGAAACGTACATAAGGCGAATAAAACAGTTCATCGCGTTAAATGCGATCGAAGCAAATACATGTGGCTATGTTAGTGACACATGTCGGCGCAAAATGTTACGAGCTTATGTGTGATCTGTGTGCACCCACGCCACCCGAAGAAAAGACATTTGACGAATTAGTCGATATTGTGAAGAATCACTTGGAGCCACAACGGTCAGAGATTGCAGAGCGGCACATCTTCCGGCAGAGACAGCAGCAGCGAGGTGAGTCGATTAGCGACTACCTTCAAGGCCTAAAACATTTGGCGAAGACCTGTGAGTTCAAGCAGACCCTAGAGGAAAATCTGAGGGATCAATTTGTCTCTGGGTTGCACAGCGAAGAGATGAGGTCAAGGTTGTTTGCCGAGAAAAACATCGACTACAAACGAGCCGTGGAGTTGGCGCTGGCATTGGAGGCGGCTGAGAGGCACGCGGTGGCGGCAACTCGAGTGAGCAGCGAGGATGGCTGCAAAGGAGACGCGGAGGACAGGCTCCAAGGCGCGCGGATCGCTGGGCGAGCCGCTGGCGCAGAGGCCCGTGCGCAAGGTGCGGCAAGCGCCACGCGACGGCAAAGTGTAGGTATAAGGCGTATACGTGTGATCGATGTGGTGTAAAAGGACATCTGAAAGTCATGTGTCATAAAAGTGAAAGTGGTCATAGTGTATGGTGAAAAATCATCTCAATTAAAATTATATGTGATCGAAAAAGGAGGGCCTCCACTAATGGGCCGTAATTGGATTAAATCTTTAGAATTAAATATATCAAATTGTTTTAAATTGACTAGTTTAAATAGTAGTGAGGAATTGTTAATGTCGAGTTTGCGTGATGAGTTTTCGGAAGTGTTTGCTGATGGTTTAGGAACATTTAAGACTAAGTTACGTTTACAGCTAATAGAGGGCGCTAGTCCTGTGTTTGTGAAGGCGAGGACTTTACCGTTAGCTTTGAGGTCGCGCGTGGAAGCGGAGTTGGTTCGCTTGCAGCGTGAAAATGTCATAGAAAAGGTAGAACAATCCGACTTCGGAACGCCGATTGTTCCTATTATTAAACGTGATGGCAGTATACGTATATGCGGAGACTACAAAATAACAATTAATCCGTTATTAAAAGACTATCATTACCCCTTGCCACGTATAGATGAATTGTTCGCAATTTTAGGCGGCGGGGAGCATTATACTAAACTGGACTTATCGCACGCATATCAACAGTGTGTACTCGACGAGGATTCTAGACCTATGACCGCTATAACTACGCACGTGGGAACATTTGTTTACAAACGGGTGCCGTTTGGTATTAAATGCATTCCAGGGAATTTTCAGAAATTAATGGAAGAAACTTTAAGTGGTTTATCTGGCACCGTAGTATTTTTAGATAAAAATAGTGTTAATTATTTAGGATATCGTATTGATAAACAAGGTTTACATACGGATGAAACAAAAATTGCTGCGATTAAATCGGCACCGGCGCCGCGTGACGTCACTCAATTAAAAGCATTTATGGGTCTAGTTAATTTTTATTCTAAATTCTGTAAAAATATAAGTGATATTTTGAAACCGTTATATAATTTGCTTAAAAAGAATAAACAATGGGACTGGAATGATGAATGCGAGAGGGCGTTCAACACCATTAAAAATGTAATGTGTAATGCGCCAGTACTTGCGCATTTCGACAGCAAATTGCCGCTAGTTCTGTCGGTGGACAGCAGCGCGTACGGGCTGGGGGCCGTACTGTCACATCGGTATCCAGATGGCACTGAGCGGCCGGTGAGCTGCGCGTCGCGTACTTTGAACGCAGCGGAAGTGAATTACTCACAACTGGACAAAGAAGCGCTCGCTATTGTGTTTGGAGTAAGAAAACATCACCATTATTTGTACGGCCGCCGATTTATATTGCGTAGCGATCATCGTGCGCTTAGTTATATATTTGGCAAGAATAAAGGGCTGCCACAGACAGCGGCGAGTAGAATACAACGCTATGCAGTGCGTCTCGCAGGTTACGATTTTAATATTGAGTTTGTCCCTTCAGCGCGTAATTGCGAGGCGGATGCGTTATCAAGATTACCGATTCAAATCGAACATAATGAACAGAGGGAAGAGATCATTTTTGCGGATTATTTAAATTTTGTGCAAGAAAGTTTCCCTATAAGTTTCAAAGATGTTAAAGAAGAATCTAAGAAAGATAAGATATTAAATAAAGTCATAGGTTACGTAATGTTTGGTTGGCCGCACACAAGTGTGATAGAGGAAGAAAAAGCGTACTTCAATAGAAAAGACAATCTACATTTAGAACATGGATGTTTAATTTGGGGATATAGGATTATTATTCCCACTACGTTACGTGAATTTATCCTCAAAGAAATACATGGAGGGCATCCGGGAGTTGTTAAAATGAAGCAAATCGCACGCAATTATGTGTGGTGGAGTGGCATCGATGAGGACATCGAACGTTTATGTCGCGAGTGCGCGGCGTGTGTGGCTGAACGCGCGATGCCGCCAGCAGCACCTTTACACACGTGGGAGTGGCCGACCGAACCGTGGACAAGATTACATGTAGATTTTTTAGGGCCGTTCAAAAATAAATACTTCGACGGCTTCGAGGACGGCTCGATTTGTTGCGCCCGGACACTACTGAGATTGTTCGGCAGGCGCAACATGAACAGCGCGAGCGGCACGGAGGTCGACAGCGTGAGGTTTCAGTAGGTGATACGGTTTTAGTACGAAATTATTCTAAAAATCGTCATAATACGTGGAAACGAGGGACGGTGTTAGAGAAAACGGGACCGGTCTCCTTTAAAGTGCAAACACAGAATAATGAAATGGTCAAGCGACACGTGGACCAGTTACACCTGGATAAAAAACCGAAATCGCGATTCTCATTAACATTATTAGATAACAGTAAACCTTCGGATTCTAATAATTCTAGTGGTAGTTTTGAGGAGTGTAGTGGAGAGGAGGTGATAGACGTAGACTCATCTAGTGATGACTCATCGGCACGAGACTCATCACGCGAATATCGATATTCCTCACCTACTAATTCTTTTGTAACCTTACGTCCACAAAATATTAGAAAATGAATTCTGTAAAACGCATGTTAATGTAAGACTTGTGTTTATGTTTCTGTTTATGTTATTAAGGTGATTGTGTTCTTAACTTTATATATTAGTAATTAGATTTTCTTTGGAAATTGTTTGTTAATTATAGTAAATTAAAAAGGGAGGATGATGTTATGTATGAAGGTATTTAAACAAATAATAAACGTCAGTCTGCATCGAACCGTTGTTTCATTAAGACATATCACATACAACCCAAGCTAATAAAAGCGTGTTAAAAAGACTAGTTTTGAGATTGAGGTGGAGATGGTCGCGGACGTCTGTGGTGAAACTGCGCTGCGTTTTCTATTTCAACTTTGCAGGAAGGCCTTTTATTTTGAGTTTAAAGGAGCATTCGTAGCCGCAGTCCGCAGTTGCCTTGCAGATATATCTAGTTGTCGCAGTACGTTCACTAAGTATAAACCTAACTGGATTACTATTATATACGATATCTTCTTTTATTAATGGCTTCAGATATAACCTTCAATTATAATGTTCTAAGGCAGTGTTTCCCACAGGGGGGCAATTTTATTGTTAAGGGGGGCAATTCGAAAATGGACTCGACACGAGTTTAACCCTTCCGCTCCGCTCATTTAAATGCAATAGTAGATTTCTTAAACAATCGCGGTAAATTATTATTAGGTATAATTTCGCTTGACGAGACTAAAATATCAACTGAGTGTTTGGTTACATAAGGGGGGCATAAGAATTTTAGAAAGAATAAGGTGGGGCGTGGCACAAAAAAGGTTGGGAAACACTGTTCTAAAGTGAAGTCTCCTTCTTCAATTTATATTATTTATAACAAAGAAACTAATTATCAATGTCATCAGTCTAAATAAAACTACGGAAGAAAAAAACTAGTTTTCTTCCACAAACTCAAGATTTTCAACAATAATTTTTTTTATATAGTAGCCTAGTACAGTGAAACCTCGCATAACGAGTAATTCGCATAACGAGTAACGTGTATATTGGAATCCCAGAATATAACCCGAATAGAATTTGCCGTGCTATTACTACATCAGTTTATGTGAACTCTTTGCGCTAGTTAATTAAGATTGTTTCGCTTAACGAGTTACGAGAGAACGTATTATACTCGTTATGCGAGGTTCTTCTGTATGTCTTACACCATAATGTTAACAACGCTTACCACAGACAGATATCTCCATTGAACAATTACCTTTACTCTGCAGGCTTGAGAAGAGAAGAACGCTCCATCTTGCTATTTATTATTCTATTTTGAAGCTGAATTCAAAATACGACTAGGTATTACTCCTGAAAGTGATCTCGACTTATACGTAACTACATGATACATCCTATCTAACCTTATCTGACCTGAAACTAAGCTTACTTGAAAGTCTAGAAACATATTTTATACTAAACAGTAGCAATGAGGTCATACAGGTTTTAACCTTGACTATGAGTATATGTGTTGAAATTTGAAACTAGTAGTCTAGCCGCGGCTTTGCTCACAAGTATTTTAGTTTCAATCTAGGGATTAGTAAAAACAAAAATCTATATATACCTTCTATTACCCTCTATTACCTGAGTGCTAAATTTATTTATAAATCCGAGAATAAGTGTTGACCTTGTACAGTATTTAGATTTGTTTTATTTAAGTGACTTTCAAATGGATACAGTTTTTGTAGGTATATAAGCGATAGAAAGAGAAACAATCGCGGTATCGCGGACGGCAAAGGAGATATCTGCATCCTTTTCACGCATGCCTCAACTTCGATACTATAAGAATAAAGTTATCCCTTTCTAACGATTGTTTCTTACTGTCCAAAGTCCAATCTGTATCCATTTGAAGATTGTTGACTGTTCAAGTACATAATTATAAATATATGTATATATTTTCGAAATATATATTTTGTAATGCATTATTCTACTAAATAAATTTCTACTTAAATCAGACAATTTATATTTATGTCAGCGGTTGTTAAACTTTTTTGGCGAAGGAAAAAACCTTAATATAATTATAAAAAACTGATTTATATGTATTTATGAATAATCATATTGCAATGGAATATTTAGATGTAACCATATAATCTCCCTTTGGTAGGTATTTTTTGCAGTATTTTAGCCCTAGGGTTCCGCGGAACACCACTTTGAGAATGGCTGATGTATGTAATACCTACATATAATATGTATATCAATGATATTGTATTTAATGAATAAATTCCTCAAACATAAAGTACTCAACAGCTTTCAACGAAAACATTAACGTAAGCTATAAATTCAATATTTTTTGTAGATGCGAAGTCGGCATAAATCGAGCCACAGCGATATTAAATATACGTTAACATGGGACCAGAGCCACCGCCGAAGCCCCATTAATAATAATATTGAGAAAAAGATATTCGTTTCATCCCCTTCAAGAAAAATGCCCGTAAATTTAACTCTCATGAAATGTAAGGATTTATATTCACGGGCTGTTTTAGGCGCGAACAGGAATCGAGTTAGATATCGTTCATAGAATAATCTTCTGTGAAAATGATATTTATCGTAATTTGATAGCAGAGGAACAGTGTCACTTCTTTTGTAATAGTTTATAGTTATATGATACTAAAGCGTTGAATAAATTAGAATTAAAATTTAAATTCTAATTGAAGCCACAATCGACAATCTGTAAAAACAAATGACATCCAGAACTTACTATAAAATTATTATATATATTTTTTAATTAATTTTTTAATTATTTAGTAACTGGAATCTGATAGAGCGCTTTTATTCGCCAAAATAAATATAAATAAAATAAATTATTACATTTGATTTTGCTGCTGCATACTGGCACACTAATGTCATAATAATCCCTACTTTAATATTATAAATGTGAATGTGAGTTTGTTTGTTACGTTTTCACGCAACGACTACTTAACTGGTCATCATGAAACTTTGTACACATATTTTTGGAGGTATTAGAAGTAACATAGGATACTTTTTACTAAAAAAAAATATTTGTTGTAGTTTCCAACTGACTATAGTTTCAGCTGTTTGGAATCATATTGATTCATTTCTATTGAAATGATGTCTGATACTTATTTAATGACTTAAATGCGAGCGAAGGCGCGGGTTTTAGTATATAATAAATCTACTATGATGTTGAAGAATAGCTGCTGTATAGTAGCATTGTCATCAATAACTATTGCTAATGTGAACGAGACGCTATTACAGTTGCTGCATATTATTAAGTATAACTGTATTTTAACAAGTCCAAGTGTTCCAATTAGAATCTACGATAAATGAAAGTAGGCCTTTTCATGTCTAACATTTTTGTTTAGTTGAAAGATTGTAAGTGAAAAAACAATTTAAAATTCCCTTTGTGTTGTATATTGTAATACTTTTTTGTCTGTAACTTCGGTTTGAATTTATGCGGTTTAGGAAGTTTTGAGACAGAATTTGTGCGTACAGATTTGTAGGCTTTTAAGGAAACAATGATAATATATAAATAGATATACCATATGAAAATCACGATAATATATACTCATAACCCTGTCAAAATCGACAATAATAATTAAATTATTTGTGTTTAAATACAACAAATTTTTAAGCGCCCTCTTGCGGATTGATTCGAACTACAATAATATTTAAGTAAATTTTACATCAACCAAAGCTTATGTTACTCAATAATATTTAAAGAAGTCACTTTTCGCATGTTCCTAAAAAACATAACTCCACCAAACCACTTTACAAGCCGTACAGTGGACGATGACAAACATTTTTACAGAAAAAAAGAACTGTCATTAATTCTAACGCCATTTCGGCAAATCTTTAGGTCTGCATTACACTATAAGGCTTAAATATTTATTTATTTTAGCTTTATTTACAGTGCAACGATACTCAAGGGAATTAGAAAATAATTAGTTGTATCAAATAATTTGTTACAATGAGGTTCGTTATACAGAGGCTAGGTTGCTCTACGACTCGTTTTAACAAGGTTTGAAAAAAAATTATTAATCTCAGCTTTGCTTAGGTACTAATCTGAAATAACATGAAAAACTACGATGATGAGTAGCAAAGAGAGAAGCATGGCAGACAAGAGTAGACCGCCCCCATCGCAGCACCCACAGATCTTAGTACTAAATGGAAAAAATATAAATACAGAAAACAACATTAATGTGTCACCGTCTTTAAAAGTATTTTTTCTGTATTTGCCTTCTAGAAAACCTTTCACGTCATTTTTACTTTAATGGTATAGAATTTTCGTCGAATAAAATATGTTAGTACATTGTCGTTTCTATGAGCTACGTTGACTCCATTCCTCTACTTTACGAATTTGATATATGTTATTATTATTTCGTATATATTTTTATTTTAATTGTAAATATTCCTTTAAAAATGTAGTTTCATATCTATATAAGTATATAAAAATGAATGTTTGTCTGTATGTCCTTTATAAAATCGTAAACTATGCATTTGTTCATGTGATGATCTTTAGCAAAGTTGTTGTACATGAGCTCACGAAGGTTTTTGAGTTGGTACGACCAATTTTCGACAGATGGCGCCACTGTCATTGCAATGAATTTCATATATTGCCGAGACAGTTCATGACAGCTCACATTGAACAGACAATATTGTCGTCAAATGAAGAAAATCAATAAAATTAATTAAACATTTGTGTAATGTCTTTCCTTCAAATTTATTTTAGTTGGTGGCGTAGCAACGCGTGCAGGGTACAGCTAGTATTGTATATAATCTATAATGTAATCTTTCCCGTCCTAATTTTTACTGTACATAGAGCCTACAATTAGATTATTATAATTCTTAGTGTGATATTAATTCCAAGTCTAATTGTAGAGCCTTGTTTGTAAACCCAATAAATAAAATAATGGAAAAAACGTGGTAAAGCCGCATAAAATTGTTTTATTTATTTAAAATGAATTTACATATAATTTAGAGACGAACAAACCAAGTCAATCACACGCACAATTTATCGCATAAAATCGAAATTTAAAAGCAGTACCGTCATAATTTCGTCAATTTAAATTTGCATGAAGTGAAGTTTAAAAAAAAAACAAATATTTAAATTGGTAAAATTGGTATAATTGGTTGTTTCAGACGTTACTTTGCGAAATTCATATTAAAGGAAATTATTTAAAATTATTTTGCTTATAATTCCCGCTACAATATATATATGCTGTAATTGTAGCGGGAATTATAAGCAAAAATAATTTTAAAAAATTTCCTTATTTAAATTGGGTTTAATATAGCTAAAATTAATATATAATATTAGATATTATTTTTCAATTTCAATAGGATATTTATCGAAGTGCGAATTGAATCCAAAACATAAGTAATAGATGTTTTAAAAAAATTCATAGAACCACTAAAAATCGCTACACTTAAACATTTTATTTTTCAAACACGCTTTAAATAATATAAAGTTGCGAATACGAGCGTTTTACTCATGAAAACATTCACACAAAATTCAGCTTTTGAATTGAAAAACACTGTTCGTAAACTACACACCGTCTAAACCTCCACAGCTAGAATATAAATAAAACATTCATTTTTTAAAATAAGAACATCATTTAGTGCGTGAAATCGTCGGCATTCTATTTCCCCTGTCTACTCTTGTGAGGCATAGGCGTGAGTTTTAAAACGCACATTTTAAAAACAAGCTAATTGCCTGATATTTAGGTCAATAAGTAGCTACTATAAATAGTAACTGTATACTTATATTCATCTCTTTCTAACAACCAATGGTTTATATTTTTTGCCTCCTTCATTGTATACTGTATATCTATAACTATAAAAAAATAAATTCAATGGTTTTAGGTCGAATTGATAACAAACTGAAATGCTCTGACGAACTTGTGGTAAAACTCATAGTAAAACTTTATTAAAACAAAAAATAAGGTCGAAAATTACCTTCTAATGCTTAATAGTTTTATACCGAAACTCACTGCTACTATATAAACTTTAATTTGTGTGAAATAAGTGTTTTAGTTGTTCGAATGGTTTTTATGTTTGTATAGCCGCATATGTGGTTTTGAGTTGCACCTGGATGCAGCATTAGCGTGATTGTTTCCGCTTTCAGCAGGCTGCTGTTGTTCACTGTTTATTGTTCTCCATTTTAATTTAGATGTTAACCCCTGATATATGTATGTAAGTGAATAAAATAGAACATGATTTTCGTTTTATTAATCATAGTATAAATATAAATAAATAATAATAAATTATATTTATTGCAAAATATATATTTTTTACATAGGCGAGCTTCTCTACCAGCTAACCTTTGTCGATGTGAGCGGTGATATTTGGTGCAATGTGAAGAAAATAATAACTAAATCTACACAATACATACATATTTATGAATAAATAGTTATAACTTATATGTGAATTAAATAAATAGTAGAATTAAAAGATATTTTGTTTTGAGATAAAATGTTTAGTCAAAAGATTTATTATATATGTAAATGTAGCAAAATAAATATATAAAAAGAAAATTAATACTCAATACGATTTATCGAATTGATGATTTAGTAATTCAACTAATTGATTGTCATTTTATTCATTTATTTTGAAAGGACACCTTTTTAATTCATTCATCAGCTCGTCCTCCCATCATAAACTTGACAAATAGTTTGAAGTATATATTTTTTCAAATATTTTGGAGTATTTTATATTATTTTATCTTTTATATATTAAAGGAAATTATTTAAAAATATTTTGCTTATAATTCTCGCTACATTAGGTCGACGACGAAGAAGCCGAAGCGACCACACGTATCCTGATGATACGTCCATATGGTACGTACCTAAACGCATCGAGACAAATTATTGCATGTTGGTAGAGGTTATTTTCCTTCATCGACCTAATATAGCGGGAATTATAAGCAAAATAATTTCCTTATGAATATAAATATTCGTGCTAATCCTCGCCCCTTTAAAACAGCGTTAATTATAAACGATATTGTATTTCAACTGCTCCCAAGTAGTAAGTTAATTGTACTCTTCAAAAGCGAGTTCTGATTAAATACAAGAATAGTTAGGAAACGCCACTGAAGAGCGCTTACAGACGTTTCAAATACGACTATAGACAGTAGGGTGAGGCAACTACTTGTGACAAGTGTATTTATTTATTTTGATTAAGAAGGGTCGACACGTGCTTTGTGTAATTATAGAATATGATAAGAAGATTCGTGTTTCACTACCAACCTAATCCACCAATAGATATTAAAAAAATAGTTATTTCAATATTGAAAGCCATAACAGTAACGCTTACCCTATAAGAAAGTGCAAATAGCTGATTTGTAGTTGCTTTCGTCTTTTGAACCCGAGCTTTTGTACAACTCTAGAGGTTTTTTAATTATTGTCTACTAAATGTAACACAAACTGAGAATAATAATAATAATAAATACTTTATTGCTTTAAAATATAATAATAACAATGCTGACACAAATTAATTCATAAGAAACAGATTTAGAGCAATTGGCGATCTTATCACTAAAAGTCATTTCTTTCAGATAACCAATTGTCATAGGAGAAACAGTGTTAGTATCGGATAATGGAATTTAGATAAATAAAATACATAAATATAAGTAAACTAAATATTTAATGAACATACACATTGTTCGCGCCATTCATCGCGAACGTGCCTGAAGGCGGCCCCCCTCCGCGCACCGCTGCTTCCGGTGCGATGGCGTGGACCGCTCGGGGCTCGCGGCCAAGGCAGTCCCGATCTACTAGTCATCGAGTAGACACATAACAATATACATATACTAAAGAAACAATTTTTTCATTTGTGTTCACCAGGCCGGAGGAGGAACTGCGTGAACATAAAGTGGCGACCGTGACAGGACTCATTTGAAGATTACAAGACTGCGGTGCGCGATCGACTCAGCACTTCTAAATCTGAAGCCGACTCCACCGGGTGGCAAACCAGTCTTACATGATCCAGCTGAAGAATCGCCAGACATAGCGGCAGTAGTCTGCAGCGTCGGATTCATCCAGCATTGCATACAAGGAAAACACAAAAAGGAACGTGAGCCCTTTCCATTTTCCATTGTTCTCTCATTCTATCATTTCATTACTGTTTCATCGCCTCGATCGGCGTAAGCAGGTGGCATAGTTGCTAATTTCATTTCATACATACATGCGATATTCTACGCCATTCGACCTACTACTCGAACGTAGAATATCAGGTTCATTCATCAATCTGGGTCTAGTTTTCATACTACCCACATTTTCATATTTTTTCATTTCTAATTTTAATATTTTACACATATGTTACATGCGATATTCTACGCCATTCGATCTACTATTCGAACGTAGAATATCAGTTTCATTCATCAATTTTAATGTGGTTCTCATATTATTCACAATTTTTATTATCTTTTATTTCTAATTCTAATATTTATTTCAAATAGCTTTAATAGGCTTTTCATATTATATATAATTTGTCAACGGTAAATAATTTCAGTTTTTAACATCTCCTTTTTTTTACATACAATTTTGTTGTAAATTATTCATTGGTATAGAACCAAATTTAATTATTTCATTCGTATCCGTTTCAGTGACCACGACTCCCCGCTCATGCCCGTCTAGCTGCTGTGCCGTGAACACTGCGCCGGCGCAACGTGCACGTGCAAAACCTGTTTCTCCACATCGGTAAACCAAAGACAGAAGCTTAAGCCATTATCGTCTTTATTCGTTGCGCATAAAACCGGCTTCTTGTTACAAAATTTAAATATTAATTTTAAATTAATATTTTTTTTTTATCTTGATTTTTGTCATATTTTTATTTACTCTTTCTTTTTATAGTTTTACATTATGACTTCAACAAGTAATGACTTGAAAGAGCTAACTGTAAAACGCAGCTTAATTAAAGGACGCTTGACTAAATTTAAAAATTATATTACTTATTTGCAAACGATCACTGTCCCATCGGAAATTGACTATACGGAATTAAATTTAGAAGTAAACAAAGTTCAAGATTTATTTAAGGAGTTCGAGCTGTTGCAAATTCAAATTGAGGTCTTAGACAGTATTAATCTTGATGCCCAATTAGATGAACGTGGTACTATTGAGGATGATTTCTATTCATATATTGCTAGAGCGCTATGTTTGCAATCAAGGCCGAGAACTAATGCATCCTTGGCGGACGTTTCTAACTGTCAACACAGCGATGCTAGTTTTAGGTTGTCAACGTCAAATCAATCCAACCGTGATAAAGATAAAACTCCTCACAAACAAAATTCTACAATCACACATTCATCCTCACATTTTAATGAACAAGGGCAACGTCACTACACCAAATCATTGGGCACTTCTACTACTCGTTCCAACTCACAACATCCGTGCGTCATCTGTCAGGGCAATCATTACATTTATTACTGTCAGGCGTTTAAATCATTAACCGTTAATGATAGAATATCCAAGGCAAATAATTTAAATTTGTGCTTAAATTGCTTGCGAAACGATCATCACATTGATTGTTGCAATTTCGGTAATTGTCGCATTTGCAATAAGCGACACAATACGTTATTACATAAAAATACAGATTCAGATATAAGAAATATATTTTCCAAACAAGTTAATAGTACGCTCTAAATATTCAAAATATAATAAAAAAATAATTTCCT
>JAPWLS010001520.1:0-51782 GCA_028551675.1 Tineola bisselliella | reverse complement strand
TTTGGGGTAGTGTGTATACAAGATCTAGATTGTGAATTGCAGCTTTGAGTTTTGTGCCGTTTGTAATTGCATTTACTCAGGCCAGCATCCAAGCCAGGGGATACCTAAACCTGCCAAATCAAGCTTGGAGAAACACAAGGACAAAGTATAGGAAAGACGGGTGTACTCACATTCGCGTGGCCGGCAATCCAGTTCAACACAGGGTTTTTTATCACGTTGTCACAAGCAAGGGCGACAATACGCGTCGGCGGTGGACGGCAGACCAGTTTCGGCGGTGGACGGCAGACCAGTTCATCACGTTGCCACAAGCAAGCGTCGCGACAATACGCGTCGGCGATTGGCACTTTATTATCAGTAAGATATTCATCTAACGTGTAATATGATTTCTGAATAAGTAAGTTTTATTTTTCATTACAACATACCTTCAAGTGTATCTGACAAATGTGAATAAATAGGTGAAAGTGATACACTCTGCAGCCTCTTCAGATGTCGAGAGAGCAATCTGTATCGGCGTTGCAGCCACAGATAGAACGGCAATAGTGGTATCAGTGCCAAGAACACCCACGGCAACCCGTACAGTGTTACCGCCAATGCACCTGAAAAGGGTCATAATTATTTTATATGTAGAACTACTGTTCCGTACCAAATCCATAGATAATTATTTCCCCTATTTATTATTTATTTTTGCTGGCTGGCAACATTCCTGTTCCCCCCGCCACCTTATTTCGTCCCGATGGCAGCGCCCTCTCGGCGACAGTCGGTGTAACTAGGAACAACTACGTGAACGCACGCGTTCGGATCACCGCCGACAAATAAATCGTGCACCATCATTCTATTCACCATTTCAACGCAATCAAAGGAAGAATCAACTCATACAATAGACCAGCACCTAAGTTCGCTCCGGAGAAGACAGTGGAAGAGACAGCCCATCGTGGTTTCTTTTTTTACTATTCCTGGACACTGTCCGTCAGCCAGCCAAGAACTAAGGTTGTAATCCGCTCGATGCAAAACTTACCAATAAGCGAAAAGAACTGCGCCAAAAGTATATTCATAATAAACGGCAACGAATCGTCTACTGTATACGTATCGGACGAAAATCTATTTAGAATCCTACCGGTCGGGGTTATATCGAAAAATTTCACTTTAGCCTGCAAACAAAATACATTATTTTTACTTCAGGATGGTTTATACAACCGCTGATGACTGCTGCATGTACGGAGTAGGGCATGGGAATATGCCATATTTCAAAAAACCGCAGTGTTCTCAACTGGAAGACTGTTTTGTCTTGGATTTCAGGCAAGTACAATTTTTTTTTTGTTGATATCTCATACGAGCCTTTTGAAACATGGGAGATTCCCGTGCCCCACCCTGACTCATATCATCTTAGCAGTCGAGTCTAGATCACATGCGTACAGAGGTACCTCAATGATTCGAAACAGTAAATGAAATTTAGTTTATTAATTGAAATTGTTTATTGTTATTAAATTATTGTATAATTATATTGCTGTGTCCTGACCGGGTGTCACATTAACACTAAAATGTACCGACATCTTAATTACAATTTTTTGTAATTTTATTAGAAGTGTAGTATTTATTATCCCTTTATCACCTTAAGCATGCCGTCCTATCCTATAATTAAAATTTCATTTACTTTATATAATAATAGTTCCTCTTATAATATGTAGTTCTAATGTAATTTTGTAGGTAGGCTTTATAAATAAATAAATAATTGTGACATGCAATAAAGATATTTGAATTTAAAAAAAACCAATGTAAATACTCACTTTAACAATAACCTTCAGCAGAGCCTTATGTATCCTACTGGCAGCCCTAACACCTCCATAAGCGAACAGAAACGCCCTCATCACAGTAAAAACAAGATTCAATCCGGCCAAACCAAAATACACTTCCAAATAGAACACATCTGCCTTCGACACCGTGCTACTTAATTCGGACGGATTATACACTTTAGCTGCTATAGTTGTGTAACTATCATTTTGTGGGTGAAGGTTTTTTATAACAGACACTGAAGCGTTTACAATTTCATGTATAGTATTATCGATTATATTGTAGCCGTGATTAATCAGAGTCGATTGTTCTGAAATGAAATGAAAATCGTTTATTAGCATAGGCACTAAAGGCGTGCACTTGCTCATCGTTAGATTCTACCGTGAATTCGAAAAGGCGTATGACGAGAAGAATACCACAAGAAACTCGTCAATCATAGCCTGTACATAAAGTAATGATAATAAAAAAAAAAAAATTTTAATTCAGAAAAAAAAAGAATAACAATTTATAAATCAGATTACACAGTGGTTACAATAAATGTCAAATTAATAACATATATGTATATAAAATACATATATATGTCCAATAACATGTATATAAAAATATTTTTTTAAAAATAAAATAAAAAAATATATAGCTACCTATACAACATTAAATACAGTAAGTACATTCTAGTAAGCCAACAAAAGGGGCATCGTATTAACACTTGTGTTCTTTTAACAATAATTAAACCGAGAGATTACTATGAGTTACTATGGATACAGATTGTACTTTGGACTGTAAGAAACAATCATTAGAAAGGGATAACTATATTCTTATCGTGTTGAAGTTGAGGCATGTGCGAAAGGGATGCATATATTTCCTTTGGCGTTCACGACACCGCGATCGTTTTTCTTTCTATCACTTATATAGTGTATCCATTTGAAAATCGCGGTATATACTTCTTCTTATAAATTTAATTAATTCATATTAACGACTCGATTTCTCGGGTTCGAATTCTGGTCACTTTATACATTACAAATATGATACTATTAAAAACGAACTATTTAACTAGAACTAATATTTGGACTGTCTTTGTCCAGGTATATACTTCTTCTTATAAATTTAATTAATTCATATTAACGACTCGATTTCTCGGGTTCGAATACTATATATATATATATATATATATATATATATATAATATTTGGACTGTCTTTGTCCAGAGTAAATTTCCTTCACATTTTTCCTTACCTACAAAATGCGTTCTCTCAACTCCAGTAGAATTATTAGGCCGATTCGCGATCCAATAAGAAAGCCATAGGAACGTGAAGTTCTGCGACAGCTGCATGAGCAAGAGGGACATCAATATCGCAACTCCTATCCCCAATCCGATCGCTTTTATATACAAACACACCACTGACCAACCTATCGACTGTTGGGACGAGTTCTCCTGAAATGAAATGAAATGAAAATCGTTTATTAGCATAGGCACTCAAGGCGTGCACTTGCTCATCGTTAGACTCTACCGTGACTTCAGAAAGGTGTATGGTGAGAAGAATATCACAAGAAACTCGTAAACTGAAATTCAGAACACGTGAATAGAATTCAAAAATGGGTTGTTTTACTAGTAATCATGGACGTAGCCACGGTACCCAATCAAATCTAAAAAACTTAATTATCTAGGAACTAACTACAATACTTAATATCCGTAAGAAAGTTAACACTCGACAGTCGACACAAAAAAAAATTCAACCGGGGTAAGACCGTGGGTATAGTTTGCTAGTTACATATTATTTTAGACTGCTGGCTGGCTACGTCCATGCTAGTACTATAGCAGAAGTGGACAATACGATATTATCTAAAATAATGGACTACACTCTAGCAGAAGTTATGCTCAAACATAGATTCACTTAGTAGAGTTTAGTTAACTTATTATACTCGTATAGTTTATAGTTGATCGACTACCCTAAGGTTGGTTGCCTGGTAGAGATCACTGCTTAGTGATAAAGCCGCCTTTTGTTTTTTTTCTTCTGTTCTTCTTTAAATGTATTTTAATTTTGTGCAATAAAGAGTTATTATTATTATTCAAAGTTTCAAATGTCATGCAGTCGTACGAAATAAAATAGACCAATCACATACTTGAAAAATTATTGACGTGATCTTTGACCAATGATAATAATTCATTGCAACTGTCTACTGTCACCTAGCTGTCATTACGTTCCGTTACACGCATTTATAAGAAACCATTTCAATTGTTACTTATTAATATATAAATAAATTTTACTGCACAAAATGTAATAAAATGCATTTAAGTAATGATCAGGTGATCACAGATCACAGCTCAAGCGTTATTTCTGAAGAAGAGCTTTAAATTATAGAATTTTGTTGCATTTATAAACTTAACAAGCAGTTACAGTATAGTCTCACTAATCCGGTGCTTCGATAGATCGACGCGTCCAATAATCCGGCACCCTTCGCCCGCGCCCCCCTCGCCACTCTACACCTGTGCGCTTCGCAAACTCAATACATTACATACATCTATTCCCTCTATGAAATGCTTTATGTTATTCATTACCTATGACTATAATCCAGTAATCCGAACATTCCAATAATCCGGCACCCTCCGGTTTTTAATAAAGCCGGATTAGTGAGATTATACTGTATATGTTAGCTAGAAAATCTATTTAACTGGAAGCAATTATCTTAAAAAATGATTTCTTAAACTAATTTATTTATTTATTTATATAAGTACAGTCACTTGCATGGTTTTACAGTCAATTCCAATACGCCATGCAAGGAGGAGTCAAATTACAAAATAGAATAATATTAATAATAAAATGTCAAGTGTAAATAGCATAAAAATAATAATAATAACCACTCAATGTCAACAGCTAAACAAAAACAGTCTCAAAAAAAAAAAAAATTTGTATTGAGGGTAGTCCTCAGATTGCTGCCAACCATTAAAGAGCTTAGACGCATTTGACCTACGCGTATATCTTACAAAGTTATAATACTACAAAATTAAGAAGTACATCTTTAATATGACATGTATAATAAAAAAACGTCGTTTTCAATTTAATCGGCTTATTTACCTCATCATCTTGACTAGTTCTACTAACAGCATCCGAATCATCTATCAACGCTGATTCTTCTGCTACTATCTGTCTCTCTTCCTCCACAGTTTCCGAGTCACTTGGTAAAAAATCTTCAATTTCATCTAATAACAAATCAGGCGGTCCTACAAATTAATTGTTTTCACATTACTTTTTTTACTTATTTACTTGTAGTAAATGGGCTCCAATAGAGCGCTTTTACTCGTCAATACATATATAAATATAAATGAAATAAATTTATTAATTTAATAATTATCAATTTGATTTAACTGCTGTATACTGGCATTGTCCATTTACATACTAATGTCATAATAATATATAATAAAAATCTGCTATGACGTAGAAGATAAAATGCTATAGGTTATGTCCAAGCTTTTTTTTTATCAAAAAGGTACTATTCTATTGTAATGTTTTGAGGGTAGTTCCTCAGTTTGCCGTCAGTTAGTCTCTCTAGAGCAGTGTTTCCCAAAGTGGGGCCCAGGCCCCACAGGGGGGAATTTCGAAAATGGACTCGACACGAGTTTAACCCTTTCGCTTCAGGCCACTTAAATGCAATACTAGATTCCGGTGCCAAATTCAATGAAAAAAGCAAATTCTTAAATAATTGGGGTAAATAACTATTAGGTATAATTTCGCTTGACGAGACTAACATATCAACTGGGTGTTTGGCAGAGGCGGCTCGTCCTAAGGAGCGCTGGTGCAGTGCACTCTGACGAAAATTACAGAACTTATATTACAGCGGCGTAGATATAGGTAATATAATATACTATTGTATAGGCATAGTAGAATAGAATGAATGTAATGTAAGGATAGTATGTATTATGAAGAAATATAGATTACTTCTGTAATTTTCGTGGGAGTGCACTGCACCAGCGCTCTTTAGGACGAGCCGCCTCTGGTGTTTGGTTACCTTAGGCATAAGAATTTTAGAAAGACTAAAGTGGGGTATGGCCAGCGTTGCCAGATTTTTTTTCCCAAGTCGTGATTTTGAAAATTTTTGAGTGAAAAAAGCGGGATTCTTTTGTCGAAAGCGGGACATAGTAAAAAACGTACATAATCAAAAGTTTTTAAATATTTATCTTTTTATTTGAGTTCTATATTACGTTTACAAGACAATTGACAGCAAAAATAGCCATAGAAATGTATTTTAATAAAAAAATGATATTTTATCATTACGCGCTGGACGGCCAGTCCGCACTTGTCTGTTTCACCCGGCCGCGCTTCCTCAGCACGCTGCACGCACGAGTCGAGTTATCCCCGAAAGCGGGACTAAGCCCGTCCCGCGCGGGACATTTAATTTTGATTAAAAAAGCGGGACGTCCCGCCAAAATCGGGACGTCTGGCAACGCTGGGTATGGCACACAAAAGGTTGGGAAACACTGCTCTAGAGTCGGTTAAGCTCAGAAATACCTTGTTTAACAATTTGTCCGTCTTTCATAAGCAGCAGCAAATGCGCCCGAGACAATATACTACTATTGTGCGATACGATCACTCGTGTCGTGTATTTCAGAAGACCGAGTATGCATCGCTGCAATATGTGCTCCGAAAGACGCGCGTCTACTGCCGAAAGGACGTCATCTAGTAGGTAAACTAGAAAAATACAATTTTTTTTTATTGATATCCCAGCATATGACCACACTCCGTTGATGTTAAGCTAGAGTGTGGTCCATGAGCATAGACAACTGTTACAACAGTCGACTCCACTATGCTGACTTGAGGAGACGAATATGCTCTGTCCAAATTGCCAGGGCACACTCCTCTCGTTATCCCTTAATTGCTATTTTGAATAACAGATACATTATACAGACACGTTCTGCGACCCTTACAGACTCTTAGTTCAGTAACCGGGGTACCCAGGTTTTCGAACCTAGTACAGGGGTCCTTGCTATTTTATGTACAAAAATTCTCTATTAATAAACTATTTTTATTTATTTATTTAAATACATATTTAAAAAGCGATACACTCAATTACAGAAATACAGTCCTAGGAATAGTTCTGTAGATAGAGTATGATTGTATCTAGGGTTTTATAGTTTTGGATGAATAAAGATATTATTAAAATAATAATGAACTCTATGGGCACTTAACCAAACATTTAATTATCATATTAAGAATAAAGAAAGAAGAAATCTTTAAAAGAATATTATCTCTCTTCTTAGTAGTAGTATGTAGTAGTAGTAGTATGTATTATTATTGTCATTATTAGTTTATGTATGTATCTATGTAACATGGTATGTATTGTGTGTAATTCATGTTTTTCTATATTTGTATCTCCCGCTACTTCTCTTCTGCATTGCTCCACATCTAAAAGTTGGTTGCCTGGAAGAGATCGCTTCTTAGCTATAAGGCCGCCATCTCTTCTTACTCACTTACTGTATTTTAGTATATTATTAAGTAATAAATAATTAAAACGATATTATTACTGAAACACTGCTCGAGGAAAAATAAGAAAAAAAATATATCTAATTTTTTTTTGAAAATACTAAGTAAATTCTGAAAACCTTCGAAAATTGACACCCTATATGATATTTTCAAGTGCCACGACCACAAATTTACAAATATTTCAGATTTTTTTTTGTATCGGCAACCTAAGTAGTACTGCTATCCATTATAACCCTTACAAATTTCAGAATGCCTGTAGTTTTTACACAAAAATGAATCAAATTTCTTTTTTTCCCTAAAATTTTGAAAGATTTTTACCTTCGGTCCACTTTAAGTCATCGTGGTGTAAAAAAAAGTATGGACACTACTATGGCAAGTTTTTTCAAAAGTTGACGCAACTAACCAAGATTCCTAAATGGTATAATACTCTAGGAAAACTAATCACAAAAAAAAAATATGCCTGTCATTTCTAAACAAGAATCAATTTTGAAATCCTTCGAAAATTGACACCCTATATGATATTTTCAAGTGCCACGACCACAAATTTACAAATATTTCAGATTTTTTTTTTGTATCGGCAACCTAAGTAGTACTGCTATCCATTATAACCCTTACAAATTTCAGAATGCCTGTAGTTTTTACACAAAAATGAATCAAATTTCTTTTTTTCCCTAAAATTTTGAAAGATTTTTACCTTCGGTCCACTTTAAGTCATCGTGGTGTAAAAAAAAAGTATGGACACTACTATGGCAAGTTTTTTCAAAAGTTGACGCAACTAACCAAGATTCCTAAGTGGTATAATACTCTAGGAAAACTAGTCACAAAAAAAAATTATGCCTACCATTTCTAAACAAGAATCAAATTTCATAAATTGTTGTTGTTACTAGTGATCACTTTTACTGTGGTCAATAAAACATGTTTTATGTTGCAAATTCTTGGAATTTGAATATAACATTGTGCGTGGCAATTTAAACGTTAGAGAGAGATAGGTAGATACATGTTCATTGTTGAATAACAATAGTGCAGGTAAAGAAATTGCTGTTCTCATCTAAGCTAATCAGTACGCTGTGCTTCTTTGTTTACTGCGGATCGATCCATATTCAATTGACGTGGCTCTCGTATCATGCCTTTACCATACACATCGTTGGAATACGCTAATATGCACCTTGTTTATGGAGAATGCCGATGCAATGCTAACGCTGCTAGCAGACTGTATCGAGAAAGGTACCCGAATGCTCAAAGATATCCGGATTATCGAGTATTTATTAATGTGCATCAAGCATTTTCGGAGGGTCGTTTACCATCTGACAGAAGAAACACTGGAAGACCTAGATTGAAACGCGATGAAGAAGTTCTCAATGAAATAGAATACGATACAACTACCTCGGTACGTGCTATAGAAGCAGCCACGGGAATCCCAAAAAGTTCTGCACATCGAATTTTAAAACATCACAGGCTTCACCCATACCACTACAAGCGTGTGCAGACGTTATTACCGCGGGACTATCCACTCCGGGTCGCATTTTGCCGTGTGATGCTGCAAAAGCACAGGGAAGATCCCCAATTCTTAGATAAAATTTTATGGTCTGATGAAACAACCTGCAAGACAGATGGCTATTTAAATCTTCACAACCTACATAGCTGGAGCAATGAAAATCCTCACCTGATGAGACAAGACAAATCCCAATATCAATTCAAGGTTAACCTATGGACGGGCATATTAAATGGAAAAGTGATTGGGCCATTTGAGCTAGAAGGAAACGTGGATGGTAATAGCTACTTAAACTTTTTACAAAATGACTTGCCAGAATTATTAGACGATGTGCCCATAAATGATCTACAAAACATGTGGCTTCAAAATGATGGGTGCCCAGCCCACTTTGCCCGTCCTGTGCGAGAATACTTAAACCGAGAGTATCCAGGGCATTGGATCGGGCGACTTGGTCCTATCTTATGGCCACCTCGTTCACCCGATCTAAACCCGCTGGACTTCTTTTATTGGGGTTGTCTTAAAGACAGGGTCTACTCAAAACCCATTGCAACATTGGACGAGCTTCGCCAAAAAATCAATCAGGCTACGAATTATATCAATAGTGGAAGATATGCACGGAAAATAAAACGATCTTTTTTAAAACGATGTAGAGCATGTATTAATGTCGGTGGCAAACAATTCGAACATTTACTTTAATAAAATAAATGTAAAATTATTACTATTTGTTTTGATTCAATCAACATTTTTCAGCAACAAAACCTATAACTTCACAGTAAAAGTGATCACTAGTAACAACAACAATTTATGAAATTTGATTCTTGTTTAGAAATGGTAGGCATAATTTTTATTTGTGACTAGTTTTTCTAGAGTATTATACGTTGCGTCAACTTTTGAAAAAACTTGCCATAGTAGTGTCCATACTTTTTTTTTACACCACGATGACTTAAAGTGGACCGAAGGTAAAAATCTTTCAAAATTTTAGGGAAAAAAAGAAATTTGATTCATTTTTGTGTAAAAACTACAGGCATTCTGAAATTTGTAAGGGTTATAATGGATAGCAGTACTACTTAGGTTGCCGATACAAAAAAAAAATCTGAAATATTTGTAAATTTGTGGTCGTGGCATTTGAAAATATCATATAGGGTGTCAATTTTCGAAGGATTTCAAAATTGATTCTTGTTTAGAAATGACAGGCATATTTTTTTTTTGTGATTAGTTTTCCTAGAGTATTATACCATTTAGGAATCTTGGTTAGTTGCGTCAACTTTTGAAAAAACTTGCCATAGTAGTGTCCATACTTTTTTTTTACACCACGATGACTTAAAGTGGACCGAAGGTAAAAATCTTTCAAAATTTTAGGAAAAAGAAATTTGATTCAAAAAACTACAGGCATTCTGAAATTTGTAAGGGTTATAATGGATAGCAGATACAAAAAAAATCTGAAATATTTGTAAATTTGTGGTCGTGGCACTTGAAAATATCATATAGGGTGTCAATTTTCGAAGGTTTTCAAATTTGATTCATTTTTGTGTAAAAACTACAGGCATTCTGAAATTTGTAAGGGTTATAATGGATAGCAGTACTACTTAGGTTGCCGATACAAAAAAAAATCTGAAATATTTGTAAATTTGTGGTCGTGGCACTTGAAAATATCATATAGGGTGTCAATTTTCGAAGGTTTTCAGAATTTACTTAGTATTTTCAAAAAAAAATTAGATATATTTTCCATTTAAAGTGTGCCTTAAAATGTTAAATTGCTTAAAATATATAAATAAGTTTGTTTAAATATATACTATATATGTATATGTATGTATACTATGTAATACGGTTAAAGGTTAATATTAAAATTTATAAAAAATTGACATAAATTTGAAAAAACAACATAATCTTATTTTTATTATTTAGTTTTATTATTATTATTATTTAAATTCTTTGTTTCAAAATCCTTGCAATCATATTGTCTGCAAGGCTTTCGAAACGTAACTTTAAATCAATTAAAATAAACGCAACACTAAGCCATAAAAATGGAAATGAAAATATTTTATTAGCATAGGCACTAAAGGCATGCACTTGCTCATCGTTAGACTCTACCGTGACTTCGGAAAGACGTATGACGAGAAGAAGACCACAAGAAATTCGTCAATCATAAGTCTGTACATAAAATAATTAACAAAAAAAACTGATTTTTAATTCAGAAAAAAAAAAAAAAATTATAATAAATCATAAATCAGATTGCATGGAAAAAATAGGGAATTAAAATCTCCTAAGTTGAAAAAGCCTTTTCGCTTATGTTTCGGAGAATCTCTCGAATGTACGTCATACGCATATGAATCTCATAATAAGAAACTAACCTAATTGTTCATTAGACGAACTGGAGTCACGTCTCTGGATATTTTTCTTTGATTTCCCTTTGCCCTTGTCGGGCTTTAACGAGTGTTTCCTCTCGACCGCTTGCGCCCACGTGAACGAGGCGTTCTTGAATATAATTATCGCGTCTTCATCGCGGTTCTTGTCTAGTCTATCGTAGTATCGATCGCTGTCAACATCTGGAAGCTGAAATTTTAATTTTTGACATACATCTTTATATCGTAAATATAAATAAATAAATCGTCGGCAACCTTCAAATGGATACAGATTGGACTTTAGACTGAAATAAATAATCTTTAAAAAGGAAAAAAAGTTAGTAAATTAGAAAGGGATAGCTATATTCTTGTAGTGTCGAAGTTGAATCATGTGTGAATTTATAATTTATATAATAATAATAAATTATTTATTGCACAAAAAAAAGTTTCTGCTAGTTAATTTTTGGGAGATATGAGCGGTAATGTTGTGCAGAAAAAAACAACTAAATAATTATCACAAGTTTCTTATAATTCGTATATAAATAGCATGCTTGTGTATGTTTCGACTAGAAATTAAGAAAATTAATAATTAATAAAATACAATACCAACTACCTAACCTAACATCATAGGATAGGTTAGGAAAACTTCACTTCATTCTTTTTATAGCAGTTTAGTATATAGCCATTTTTAGCTCTAGAGTTTGTTAGAACTTAAAAGCACTTACCTCTAACAATTTCTGTATGCGTTTCAGTGAGACCCAGGCCTCAGTCATGCCGTTCAATACCCATGGAAATGCATTCAGCGGTGATATAAGCATATTAACAAGCGCAATGGTAGTGAACACCTGCAAGCGTATTTTTGAAAGTTACATTACACTATATCCCATTCCTCCTGAACAATATTTGTATATATTAAATACTAGCTTTTACCCGCGGCTTCGCTCGCATTTAAGTCATTAAATAAGTATCAGAGATCACTTCAATAGAAATGAATCAATATGATAACTATTTTATAAAAATATATATAAATGACAAACGGAAATAAATATAGAAACAGCTGAAACTATAGTCAATTGGAAACTATAGTAAAAAATAATATATTTTTTGGAATAAAAAGTATCCTATGTTACTTCTAGTACCTCCAAAACTATGTGTACAAAGTTTCATGGTGAGCGGTTAAGTAGTTGTTGCGTGAAAACGTAACAAACAAACTCACATTCACATATATAATATTGGTAGGGATATATATGTATATGTATCAACTTATATACCACCCATTGCTTTAAGTTCGTGTTTTGTATATGCTAAATTGAAACAACTGCTTTTAGGCTGTCTGTGATCACCTGATCATTACTTAAATGCATTTTATGCAGTAAAAATTATTTACTAATAAATCATTAGGCAGTAATCAAAATAAAATACTAATATGTTGCATATACTTGTATATCAAATATTCAGTTTAAACATTAATTTGCATTTTTTTCTTTTTGTTATTTATATATTAATAAGTAACAATTGAAACGATTTCTTATAAATGCGTGTAACGGAACGTAATGACAGCTAAGTGACAGTAGACAGTTGCAATGGATTATTATCATTGGTCAAAAATTACGTTACTAATTTTTCAAGCGTGTGATTGGTCTATTTTGTTTCGTACGACTGAGTGACATTCGATATTTGAGTGTAACTTATATATACATTTATAATTGAGTACTCACAATATGTGGTCTCATCTCCCCTCCAGTCGACACATAAACAGTTAATATAATTAGTGATAGTAGCACAGGTGTACAAGCCCATAATACAACACATATCGCATCCAAATATTTACGACCACGTAACTGATTAAGCTCCAATTTACGAGATCCTGAAAATTAAAACATCATGTATACATATATCCATAAATAAGGAGCCCTGTCAATTTGAACGGAGCATGGTGGAGGTGACTATCGTCTTCATTCAAGGACTACACTCTTGTAGTAGGCAAGCTATTGCCAACCTTACAACGGTGTACGGAAAACCTTTGATTTACACAGAGGTGAAGATTTTGAATAATATAATATAATAATTAATACATCATAATATCATCATCATCATAATATAATATCACCTTGAGCATGCCGTTCTATCCTATAATTAAAATTTCATTTACTTTATATAATAGTAGTCCTTCTTACAATATGTAGTTCTAATGTAATTTTGTAGGTAGGCTTTATAAATAAATAAATAATTGTTATGTGGGTAGTTGTGAAAATGACACATCAGTAATGAATGCGACAAGTTTAAACCAGATTTGTGGCTGACTAATAACTGTCCTATTATTGTCTATGGCACGCAGGCTTCATCTGAAGTTCACATGAAACCATTAAAAAGGGATGGCATTATGTTTCAGTTACACTGATAAAAGGGAAGCTAGAAGATGTTTTTCAAGCTACAATATAGAAAGCTTGTTTTAACACTAGAACTACCAACCGGTCAAAATGACCGGATGACTTGTGCGTGCAAAGTATTAAATATAATTCAATAGATTGTAGAATTGTAAATAATAGAATCGTTTACAAAAAATAACGAGTAGGGTTGTACATAAAAGTCTTGTGAAGAATTTTTGAAACCGGTTTGTAGTTCTAGTGTTAAGCTGTAGATACTCACCATCAATCTTATTAATGAAGAAGTCTTCCCACACATGCAGCTTAATAGTTCTGATGCCGCTCAGCATATCGCTTATGAGGCTGACTCTGCTGTCCTTCTGTTTCATCATCTCGGTACTCAATTCGCCTATTTTATTAGCTATGCACTTGTTAATAGGTATCAATATGATACCGAATATTAAACCAGCTAGGAATGATAGACCGACTTGTCTATACATGAGGAATAGAGTGACGAATAACTGAAAAAATATATTATTTATTTAATTAGGTCTGGCAACAGACACTTACAACTATGAAACTTAAGACTAAAAGAAAAAACACAAATAACTTATTATATGTAAGGCCTAGCAGCGCCAGACACGACGTGCATATAGGTTCAAGTGCTAAACCACTAGTCATATGTGAAATTCACTCCTCACTGCATTTTAACTTTTTAATAGTGGGCATAGTGCAATCAAACAGATCCAAAGTCGTGCTGTACCGATTGTAGGTATCTGACATACGGTGTAGCGGAGCGTGGCTGCCCGCTCTTGTGCGGCACGGTTTGGGATATAGCAGCTGGTATGTCGAGGGCCTGCTGTTTACCCTCGGGACTCGTATGTTAATTCGTTCTAAGAGTTCAGGGCAATCTTTTATTAGAAAGCTATTAAATAATAAAAATATATAGTCGAACCTCGCATAACGAGCATAATTAATGCGAAACAATCTTAACTCATGGGCATAGCCACGGTGGCTCTGACTTTCGAGGTACCTAATCAAACCTAAAAAACTTATTTATTTATTGCTTAATAATACAGAAAAAATAATAATACAAGTGAGTAAGGAGATGGCGGCATTATCGCAACCAACTTTTAGATGTAGAGAAATGCAGAAGAGAAATAGCGGGAGTTATAAATAGATACAAATATAGATAAACATATGAACTACACACAATACATACCATGTTACATAGATATATATATACTTAATTATCTGTTTTGGATAATTCGAATTATACATACAGATACAGGGTGCTATAGGGTGTGGGTGTAAACTTTTTGTATGAAAAAATAGCCAGAGTAAAACCGCGGGTATTTGCTAGTTACATATTATTTTAGACTGCTGCCCCACCCTGATCCCATGGCTGGCTACGTCCATGTCTTAACTAGCTAGCACAGAGTCCTAAAACACAAACTGATGTAGCAATAGCACGGAAAGTTCTATCACACAGTTCGGGGATTCCCCTATTAACATCGCTCGTAATGCAAGGTCTTCACCAAAAATAAAACGTGACGATTATTTACCTACCTACCCCCTCCACGCATTTATTATTCAAGTTATTTGGTGGTTATTATAGTAAGAGATATACGTTGACTATGAATATCTCAAGTACGCGTTTTATTTCTAGAAATACAAACATTATACTTCACCTGTAACGGTATACTCCACAAAGCGTGAAAACTTGGACACGAATTGACAATCCGATCGGTGTCCGTCGACATGAAGTTAGTTATTTCACCGACAGAGAAGGACTTTGACAACTGAGTTGACGATACACTTAATATTTTTCTTAATATCTACAAAAACAGAAACAAAAATCAATTCATATCATGGAGAGCGTTTTGAAGTTGTTATTGAGCATAGTTTGTTTGTGTAGATTCATAGTTGTATTGAATATATCAGAAACCATTGAGATGGAGAAATATATTTATGAAAATTTCCAAAATGTTAGTTCTGACAATGTTAAAATATGTATACTTTTACAAAAGCTTCTATCAAACCCCAGCAAACTAAATAGCTACATAAAATTTTTAAAGAAAGTCCTAATAAAATATATATATACTCACCACAGAAACCATTGCACCCTTAATCTTAATTCCAATCAGCGACATCAACCAATTAAAATGCGCAATAAACACCGCACCCACCAATGCACTACCAAACATAGCAGCCGCATATAAGTAGCTGAAACAAACACATTTTTCATATATGTACAGTATAGACTATACTTATAGTCAAAACGTCAGTCTTCTATTGGTCTGGGAAGAATACACACTACTCAGACAGGAAACACTACTTAGACAGGACACACTACTTAGACAGGACACACTACTGAGACAGGACACACTACTTAGACAGTATACACTACTGAGACAGTATACACTACTGAGACAGTATACACTACTGAGACAGTATACACTACTGAGACAGGACACACTACTGAGACAGGACACACTACTTAGACAGGACACACTACTTAGACAGTATACACTACTGAGACAGGACACACTACTTAGACAGTATACACTACTGAAACAGGAAACACTATTGAGACAGGTTGAGTCTTCAAGGACCACACTCGAGCTTAACATCGGACTGAGTGTAATCATATGTAGCCAGACTACTACAAAAAAGCATACCGTATAGACTTTACCTTTCATTTTATTCTTTCCAAACCTTCAGCTACAGTTCTATAGAAAAAAAACCAGTATCATTGACAATCAACTCACCCCATATGTAAATCAACAGTTTCATCCTCAACAAACAGTACGAGCTTAGACAGCAACATAGGTCCAGCAAATCCGGCAGCATCGGAAATGAATTTCAAAATACCAATACTGTAGAATTGGGTTCCGAAGCATTTATGTAACGCGCGGAATAGCGTAACATTTTGACGTCTAATCGGCGGTATTAAGACACGGCGTGAGGTCGGACTTGTTGGCGTTTGTGACGTAGTCGATGTCGCACCATAACCTGGTAATAAAAAGATTGAAACTGTCACTTAGTCGTATGAAACAAAATAGACCAATCACACATTAAACATTATTTTTGACTAATAATAATAATCCATTGCAACCGTCTACTGTCACCTAGCTGTCATTACGTTCTGTTACACGCATTTATAAGAATTCTATTCAATCGTTACTTATTAAAATATAAATAACAGAAAGAAAAAAAATACAAATTAGTGTTTAAATTGGATATTTGATATAAAAGTATATGCAATACATTACTATTTTATTTTGATTACCGTCAAATGGTTGTCGTGTTTAAAGATTTATTATTTATTAGTAAATAATTTTTACTGTATTAAATGTAAACTACACTTGGCCGTAATTGAATACTCCAATTATAGCTTTCGAAGTCTGCATTTTGCATACTCGATGGCTTCTACAGGGGCAGTGTTAGTACACCAGTCATGCAAAAGTCCTAGGTTAGATTCCAGGTTAAAGCAATACTTTTAGATAGTATTTACTTATTAGAATTGCTTCAAATCTAGATATTTATGTATGTTGATAGCTTAGTATGATAGTTTGAGATCAAATTGTATATGTTGAGCATACATAATATGCCAGCCATGGGCTCAGGGTGGGGCAGTACTCTAAAATAAAATGTAACTAGCAAATACCCGCGGTCTTATTCCGGTTATTTTTTTCATACAAAAGCGTTACTCCCGCACTCTATAGCACCCTGTATCTGTATGTATAGTTCGAATTATCCAAAACAGTTAATTAAGTTTTTTGGGTTTGATTAGGTGCTTTAACCCTGCCCCACCGTGGCTAGGTTCATGTACAAGAGACCATCATCTAATAAAATACTGTATCTAGGATTTTGTTTGGACCGTAGTATTGATAATAGTTGTCATAGTAACGATTTTCAGATCACACTCAAATGAACCACTATATGTAGTGCATTAATTTGTCAGTCTATTAAAAATCAGGTAAATACCCAAGCTAGTGATAAATGGTTCATGAGGCAAGTCCTGATATCTCTGATGTCTGTCCACGTTACCCACTAATGCGTGATCAAGTCGAGCACCGACATATGCACAACTGCATTTAACAGGCACTTCATACAGGTCATCAACTTGCTTTAGTGTATTACTTAGACCTGCAAGTTAGAGGTGTATTAATTTTCACAAAATACCCACACTATATAAAGTTTAATATCAATAGTAGTGAATAGGAAACTGTCTAAAAGCGGGTAGAGGAAAATTATTGTCTCTCTGTAGATTGGGCGCGGTGTGCTTGACGGGCTCATTGAGAAAATTGATGATTAAATTTTTTCTAATTAAATCTAAGATGAAAATCAAAATCAATCATTTTTATTGGAATGTTTAGAAATAAATTTTATACAAAAGTTATAGAAAAATGTTTTTTCCCCTTTACATCGGACTAAAAACTAAAAGACTTCATAGAACCTATAATTGCTGCGCCTGTGAGATCGACCGCGCCCGACGGAGGGTTAATAAAAGAAGAAGAAAACGTGTTTCAATGTTGTGAATGTAATATTTTGATTTTAATAATTTATCTAAATAAAAATTAACTAGCGCATTAGTTGAATAAATTTGCAGTTAAATTACCTTTTTGAAATAATGGCTCCACCCAACTGAATATTAATTTTGACAGACAATTGTATCCCTCCATTGCTGTGCCTAATATATCTTCATTCACATGAAACAGTAGAGGAGTGTATTCACTCTGAAATAATAACATAATAAACCCAAGTCAGCGGTTCCCAAAGTTTACTGAACTTCGACTCATCTAACAAAACATTTCCAATCTTGAAACCCACCTCTAAGCTGTATTAGAAGAATGGGGATATAAAAATTGTCAATGCTCTAATATATTCTAATTGGAATGAAAGAAATGAAAATAAAAGCATTATTAATATGAATAAAGAGCTGTTATAATAACACATACATATTATATTTTAAGACACACTTAATATTTATAAGTTATTAAGAATATCAATATAAAAAACATACTTACATGGGTATGCTGTGATCCAACTAGACATGGAGAGTAGAACATCGGCCGAGCATGACTTGAAGGTAACAAAGACAGGAAATACAAACAATGTAGAACTATCATTGCTATTTCAAACCCTACTGTAAGACCCTCATTTATTCTAGATCTTAGAACAATCCCACTTAAGACAACACACATTGTCCATAACACTATCAGTCCCACAGGACCTCTGGGACTCACACCCAGTCTATGTTTCAAAGCCAAAACATAACCGAAATGAACAAGCCACGATAAACAAGCGGTAACAGATGAAAAGTAATCGATTGGATACAAAATATAGTGCTTACTAGTTATCATAGCATACAAACTAATTATAGGCACAACAGCTAGACCTAATACTGTGATACTTCGAAAAATAATAGACATTTCTTGTGTTTTATCACGAGACACCCAAAACTCTCGATAACCGACATAATATGCTGATGCGATAGCGAATATAAAATACACAGGAACTTGGAGGAATAACTGTTGGAAGCACAACCCGAAGTCCTTGGTCGTGTCATTCCAAGGGTTTAGACCGCCTGGACCACACATGTCCTCCCATTCCCACTCGATATTTAGGAAGGAATTCATCATAGAGCAAGTCACGAATCAAAACATTCAAAGGGTTTCCGATTATCAACATCTAATACTAAGTAACATTATTGAAACTTTCCGAATCGTACTACGATGAGCTAATAGTAAATTATAACATATAGATATAAAAATATGATAAATCAGCTGAAACTTTTTGTTCGCTCATTACTATTAAATACGTAAAACAGTCCCAACACTTGACAGTTTACTTTATCTAAATGGTTTTGCCGTTCAGAAATATATATAAAAGCTATAAAGAATATACTAGATTTCATTAAAGATTTAAATTTATTTAAACTAATTAAATTTGGTTTATTTTGGTTTTATTTCTGCACTCGCATATATATTTTTTCTATGTAGTAAATATTTTCATTATAAATTAATTTTTAGCATTTTAACGTAATAGTAGAATTAGAAGTAAAATTTTAATCGTTGAACAATCTGACAAAACTGTCAATGGATTTTCGTTGTCACAAAACATGTTATTTTGACGCCAGTTGCAGTGGGGCAGGCTGTGGTTATTAAAATATAAATAATAGAAAATATGTAATAATTATATTACCAATCCACGCGACGTATAAGGTTTAGTTTTTGTTTAATAATCCATTACGATATGTCGAATCAGCCGGGCAGTTCAAAGAAAAAACAAAATTCATCTCGCGATCGTGATAAAAGCAAGATGCTAGGTTCAATTGATTCTGGTGGCTCCAGCCAATGTGACACTCCACCACTTATTGAAAAGGTAATTTGTATTTAAGTGTATTTGTAATTTTAGCGGTAAACTTAATCTTTCATTCAGTCATTACAGTTATTTTTTTAAAAATATTAGTATATTTTTTTATTAAAACATTATAAACATTTAAATAAATTTCACTGTACACTTACAATAAATATATATGATTCGTTTTCTAATATTAATTTATTTATGAATAAAAATACGAAATTGTTTACTATTTTGTATTATTTCAGGATCCCAGTGCATCTCAAGGAAAATATGCTGGTATAAGTCCCGAATCTATTCAGTGTATGGCTGAGCAGGTCGCCGCTGATATGAACGTTGAAGCGGTTATAAATTTAGCAGAAGATGCCAGTTATAAGTTGAGACAGGTCATTCAGGTAAGCTGTACTTTTGTATGAAAAACAGTAATCACCACTTTTAGAATGGCTACTCTAATGTGTTAAGAGCAAGCCTTATGCTCATATTATTTCAAGTATATGTTTCTAGTCCATAGCATTACACAGTGAGATGTCAAAGAAAACAACAGTAGACAGCAGTGATGTGAATTGTGTTCTAAGGCTGATGGACAGCAGTGCCATTGTGGGATGCACCAGTCCACGGTATACCACATTCGGTGAAGAGAAACTTTGTCATCAGATCGTAAGTTCAATATGTTTTAATTGTACAGGTTTACTTTGAATTCTACTATACTGGCGTAATTTCTCCTTTCATTATACTATTTATCAAAATTTGAAATTTAGGCATTAAAAAAACGTTGCACTTAGTCTTTCATATTTGTTGTCAGTAATTTAACACTAGATTTACCAGACCAGTCAAAATGACCGGTCTTGCAAGATCAAATTAAAATTCCTACTGCATCTAACATTTTCTTTCTTTCTTCTAATCTTCTTTAATTTATAACAGAAGAATTAGTTTTATGAATTTTATGTTATTATTTTATATATATTTGTAACAAATATATACTTTTTGGTTTTGGTAGAAATAGGTATATTTAAGCTGGTAAATCTAGTGTTAAAATACATTTTGAAACTCATACAGAATGTTAATGTTTTTTAAAAATATAATAGAACAGAAATGAAAAGGGAACTCAGGTACATTTATCGAAAGCCTAAGCCAGTATAGTGGGAGTGGCTGTTCCACTCCAGCTTAACATCAAGTGGAGTGTAGTTATATGCTAGGCTTGTTTTTATTGATAGACCAGCATATGACCGCACTTCGCCTAATGTTAAGCTGGAGTGCGGTCCATGAGCATAGACAACTGTTACTACAGACAGATGTCCACTATGCCGGCTTGAGGAGACAAATGTGCTCTGTCCAAATCAACAGGGCACACTCCTCTCGTTATCCCAGCTACTTCCAAGCTGATCATGAAATGCGACTAGGTCACTTCATGGGTGTTCCGCTTGAAAGTGGTGGTACTTCCCTTGGATGGCATACTGGGCTAATGCCATCATCAGTCTGCCTACCACTCTTTAGGCTACTATAAAAATAAAATTTAGTACAGTAATGCCCCGCTTTACGCGAGGGATACGTTCCGGTAAAAATCGCGTTAACTGAAATTCGCATATATCGAGGTTTATGATTAAACATAGTCAAAATTTAATACAAAAAAAAAACGAATCATTTTAATCAATCTCTTTAATTCTAAGAACACTTAATGCAATACATACTATTAATTATTTTTTACGGAAAAACACATCTATTGCCTTTTGGGTAGCGTTTTCTTTACGTTCTTGTAAAATACGTTCATGACACCCAACACTGTTTTTAATTGTTTGACACACGGTCATCATTATTGTCTATACTCTGCAATAAGTCCAAACCTGAATAAATTTTTGAAAGAGCATATACGCACTCTTTCACGTAATGCGAGGCAATTGAGCGCGAAATTTGAATTATGCGTTATAGTGAAACCGCGCATAACGGGGTCGTGTAAAGCGGGGTATTACTGTTTATTATGAAAGCTATTATTTGTCCAGTTTGTTTTAATGTAAAAAAGTATTAATCTATATATATAAAACTCAAAGGTGACTGACTGACTGACATAGTGATCTATCAACGCACAGCCCAAACCACTGGACGGATCGGGCTGAAATTTGGCATGCAGGTAGATGTTATGACGTAGGCATCCGTTAAGAAAGGATTTTGATCAATTCCACCCCTAAGGGGATAAAATAGGGGATGAAAGTTTGTATAAATCTTATTAGATTTTCGACTGATTGAACTGAAATTAAAAATTGACAGATATGTGGTTAATAACTGGAGCAAGTTTTCAATTATGACCCACGACAGGAATGGTGATAACTACTTAACACACATTAAACAAAAGTAAATCCACACAAACTAAACCTAATTAATAATAATACTTCTTAACGCGAGCGAAGCCGCTGGCAAAAGCTAGTATTGTAATATAATGTAAAGATGTTTTTTTTTGTTTCAGGAAAACACAGTAAATATAAGTGAGATAGCGATGCAAACACACACATACATATACACAAACCTGCCCACGTTGGCCGTGGAATGGGTTACGGACGAGAGGAGCCTAGCACCAAATCTTAACATTAGTCCACAGTTATATAATTATTATACTAATATAGCTAAAGGTAATTTGTTTAATTACATTTCAATAATCGATTGTTATCTATTAACTAGCTGCTGCCAGCGACTTCGTTCGCGTAGTAATGAAGATATAAAGTACTATGAAGTTTAAATTTTAACATGAAAAAGTAGTTATTGTGACATAACTGTAATAGTTAGACATTTTTGTAGATATTGATGTCCTCTGTAAAACTGTAGTACATCTCTTTGCTCTATTGTCAATAATTTCCGCAGCGTACGCAATATAATGATTTTTTTCATACTTTGGGTTACATTATTGAAGTTTTCATAAGGATCCCTAACGTTTTTGAAAATATTATGTGGCCTATGTTCATCAGGGATAATGTATGTTACGATTAATTACAAGTTAATAATAAGAATACTTTTAAAGGAAATTATTTAAAATTATTTTGCTTATAATTCCCGCTATATTAGGTTGATGAAGGAAAATAACCTCCACCAACATTCAATAACATGTCTCGACGCGTTTCGCCACTTCACGTGGCATCATCAGGATATGTGTGGTCGCTTCGGCCTGCATGTTGGTGGAGGTTATTTTGCTTCATCGACCTAATGTAGTGGGAATTATAAGTAAAATAATTTTAAATAATTTCCTTTAATATGAATTTCCGCAAAGTAACGCCTGAAACAATTAAGAATACTTTTAATGAGAAGTTTGAGCTTCATACATTTCTAATTGTTTCAGATTGTTTGAGGATCACTGTATTAATTCTACAAGTTTGAGTTTTCGCTATAGCCTGTTAAGTAATTGATGCATATTTTTCAGCAATATTAAGCCTTAAGAGAAGCTACCACGACATGGCGATACGTGATCTGCGTCGGAACACTCGAATAGGTCCGATATTTCCCAACTTGCTAAACCTGGCTGTGTTAGTGTTAAATGATGATAACTTAAACGCACTCCACGTGCCAGCCAAGACGCCGCTGCAGTCCAATGTACTGGACATGGTCGACGCTCTGTGCTCGAATCCATGTCGATACGACACTAATATTACACAACAGGTAATTTAGTACTTCATATAATCATTGTTAGATCGTTTCTTTAGTATATTGACAGGCTATGATTGACGAGTTTCTTGTGGTATTCTTCTCGTCATATGCCTTTCCGAAATGTGTGCAGATAAAGATGTTGAGTAATTAGCTTACGTAGAGGTTCCCAAAGTTTTCTAAAAAAAATATTTTTTTTATAATTAATTGTGTTGAATAACAGTTTTTTGCACATCAACAATGATGATAATATTTAAATATATAATTTCCTGATAGAAATATTAATATAAAATATTATATTTTGCCAAAAAGCTTAAGTAGTTGTATAAAATATTATATATACTGTGTTTTTGGTTTCAAATTGTAAACTGTATCATCTGGTATATAAATAAAACATAACAAATAGATTAACATTCGTGCGGGCGTGCGTGTGTATATCTTTAAATATATATAACTCAAAGGTGACTGACTGACATAGTGATCTATCAACGCACACCCCAAACCACTGGACGGATCGGGCTGAAATTTGGCATGCAGGTAGATGTTATGACGTAGGCATCCGCTAAGAGAGGATTTTTATAAATTCCACCCCTAAGGGGATAAAATAGGGGATGAAAGAAACTATACCTAATTAATAATAATACTTCTTAACGGGAGCGAAGCCGCTGGCAAAAGCTAGTTTAAATATACATGTGTATTTTTCAGTTCCAAAGGTTATTCCCAGTGATGGTGTCTTATATATTAAGTAATGGTAAATTATCTGAAAAAATGGCCGCCATTTTAACAAAAATAACAAGAACGTGGCCCGCATTCGTTATATTAGGTAAGTTTTAAGATGTTTTATTAATATGATGAGTTAATTAAATTGTTAAAAGAATTAAACGGTTAAGAAAATTAAGTTAAATGAAAATAAAGGAAATTATTTAAAATTATTTTGCTTATAATTCCCGCTACAATATTCAATAACTTGTCTCGACGCGTTTCGCCACTTCACGTGGCATCATCAGGATACGTGCGGTCGCTTCGGTTTCGCTTCGACGACTAAGTTATTGAATATTGTAGCGGGAATTATAAGCAAAATAATTTTGAATAATTTCCTTTAATATGGATTTCCGCAAAGTAATGCCTGAAACAACCAATTATAAATATGAAAATAGTTTATTAGCATAGGCACCAAAGGCGTGCGCTTGCTCATCATTAGACTCTACAGTGGCTTCGGAAAGGCGTATGACGAAAACAACACAAGAACCTCGTCAACTAAAGCCTGTACAAACGGCGATTTTCAAATGGATACAGTTTTTGTAGGTATATAAGTGATAGAAAGAGAAACGATTGCGGTGTCGTGAACGGCGAAGGAGATATCTGCATCCCTTTCACACATGCCTCAACTACGACACGTTAAGAATATAGTTATCTCTTTCTAATGGTCGTTTCTTACAGTCCAAAGTCCAATCTGTATCCATTTGAAGATTGTCGTTTGTACATAAAATGTAAAATAATTCACAAATAAAAAAAAACGAGTTTTTAAATTATAGATCATTAAAGTTGAATTTAGATCAAATCGAAACAATAAATTAGACTAAATAATTAATTGAAATTATTGAATTTGTTAATTATTTTATTATTATTATTATTTTTTCATTATTAATTGAAATTGTATTATTACACTGCTCATGAGCATAGCTAGCCATGGGCTCAGGGGTTAATTTTTTCATACAAAAAGGTTACACCCACACCCTTATAGCACCCTGCATCTGTATGTACAATTCAAATTACCCAAAACAGATAATTAAGTTTTTTAGGTTTGATTAGATACCTTACAGATCAAGCGCCCCACCCTGCCCCATCATGGCTACGCGCTGCTATGCCCTGACCGGGTGTCACATTGACACTGAATTGTATGACATCTTAATTATTATATTTGTGACATGCAATAAAGACATTTGAATTTGAATTTTGAAATACAGTAATACCCCGCTCTACGCGACCTCGTTATGCGCGGTTCACTATAACGCGAAATTCAAATTTCGCGCTCAATTGCCCCGCATTACGCGAAAGAGTGCGTATAAACATAATGTAGTCATCAACTTCTCTATGGTCGCGGGAATTTCAGTTTTTTCCGGAACGTATCCCTCGCGTAAAGCGGGGCATTACTGTATATCTGAAACGATTATAGTTCTAGTTGAAATTAGTGATTAAATGATAAATTTTATTGTCATAGGTAAAGGGATACTCTTTGACTATCTTTGCGAGGGGGAAGACGATCGCCTGACTTCGGGCATGCTATGTTGTCTGTGCGCGCTGGGACGAGAGCCTCTGCTGGAGTGCTTGAATGATAGGCTTTACTACTTAGATAATGCTATACATGGTGCTACTAGATCCACTAGTCAACTGCTGTTAAGAAATATGCTGCTTGTGAGTTTATTTATTTTATATATCCCTTTACTAATATAAATGTGAATGTGAGTTTGTTTGTTACATGTTGTACTACTTAACCGATCAGCATGAAACTTTGTACACATATTTTTGGAGGTTCTAGAAATAACATAGAATATTTTTTTGCTATAGTTGTTGGCGATCGCAACCTCCTTTTGATTTTCAAAAATTATATTAAGTTTTATAAAAAATACGACTGCCAATGTTAAGCAGTCCTAATAAAAACTGAAAAGCGATAAGTGGATTTATCTTTTGCACGGACTCAAATATATAATATATTGTGAAATAGCAGCAATAATAGTTTCCAATCAACTATAGTTAGTATGATCTCTGATACTTAATTAATGAGTTAAATGCGAGCAAAGCCGGGGGTAAAAGCTAGTAGTGTAAAGGAAGTGTGGGTATTAAACAGTGTTCAACTACAGGATGTTTCAACATGTCTGCTTCGGCCGGAGCGTACGACTTGGTTAGAGGACTACATGATTACAGATAACACCCTGTATGAGATGTTGGGTGATTCTATTATGCCAAGGAGGTTATTGCAGCCGATTGTTGGTAATTATATATTTGTTTATGGTTATTTTTATGATTAAAATGGAAAATGTTCATTTCACATAGGCTTCGCATTTGATTGTTTGTCTATGTGTTTGTATGTATTGAATAGGCTCAAAAACTACTGGATCGATTTGAAAAATTCTATTACCATTAAAATCCTACGTTATCCCTGATGAACATAGGCTATAGAATATTTTCAAAAACGTTAGGCATCCATATGAAAACTTCAATAATGTAACTCAAAGTGTGAAAATAAAAATCATTGTATTGCGTACGCTGCGGAAATTATTGACAACAGAGCAAACTGATGTACTACAATTTTATAGAGGACATCAATATCTACAAAAATGTCTAACTATTACGTTTATGTCACAATAACTGCTTTTTCATGTTAAAATTTAAACTTCATGGTACTTTATATCTTCATTACTACGCGAACGAAGTCGCTGGCAAGAGCCAGTATCATATAAAGAAAAAGAATCGCAAGAAACTCGTCAATCATACAATTTAATATTATTATATTTCAAAAGAACTATATGTACTCGGTATATAAGTAATTGTAATTTATTTGATTTTAACAGAAAAGCAAAAAGAAACCAGTTCGGAAACGAAGCGAGCGGATGAAGAAATCTGGCCCATACCAGCACGTTTATTCGCCAAATCCAAATTTCGACAATACAGCTTTAAGCCTAATCTGAATGGATATAACGTAGCGCACGCGTTTGAACCTACGAAATTTCATACAGATCTAATACATTGTAGATTCAAAATTAACGTACGTGGTGTTATTAATTTGCCGGTCAGGGTTGATCGTGTCCTGCAAAGTAAAGTTCTGAATGACTCGGTCGTGTTTCGACAGACGAAGGGAGTGACTGTCGCGACGGGGTTGCTAAATAGGTTTAAGTATAAACTGAAGAAACGCACTGATTTTACATTGTATGGATTTTATACGTTGTAAATTAATATTGCTATTAAATGTTTTTATTTATTTATATGTATTCGCCTTTTATTTACCTATTTCGCTGAATATAACACTAAATTTAAAAACTGTTGTATTTTTTTATTTTAAACGCCTAAAATATAAATATAAGCAACAAAAATTTTTGTTTATACTAACGTAATTTGTAGGCGTATTTCTAGCAATTTCTACCTTTCTTATGGACTGGAATCTCTAAGAAGTACATTCATATAAACTAATTACTTTGTAAAATTTCATATAGTATTAAAAATTAAGCAAGTGAAAATTGACGCGTCACATGTAGTTCCATTTGTAGCCACAGTGGCGCTGCTCAAATTTCTATTTTAAATGTTTGACAAATAGACATTGGAGCAATTTTCTTAACTATACATATCTATCACCTAGATATGTATAACATGCGATTTATGCCCAAAGTCTAGATGTTTTTAAATGGATACAGTTTTTATAGGTATATAAGCGATAGAAAGAGAAACGATTGCTGTGATGTCAACGACAAAGGAAATATCTGCATCCCTTTCACACATGCCTCAAATTCGACACGTTAAGAATATAGTCATCCCTTTCTAATGATTGTTTCTTCCAGTCCAAAGTTCAATTCTTCTCTTTTATTTTATTATAAGAAATAGGGAAGACTACAGATTACATGTTAAAAAATATATCCCTACTAATATTATAAATGTGAATATGAGTTTGTTTGTTACGTTTTCACGCAACAACTACTTAACCGATCATCATGAAACTTTGTACAAATATTTTTGGAGGTACTAGAAGTAACATAGGATACTTTTTATTTAAAATAAATAAATTATTTTTTACTATAGTTTCCAATTGACTATAGTAAAATATTAAGTATAGTTTTATTGAAATGATATCTGATAGTTATTTAATGAATTAATTGAAGCCGCGGGCAAAAGTTAGTATTATATGAAGATAAAACAAATATAAACTTATAACCCTATTAAGATGAAAGGCAAAATATATAGAAAGAAGAAATAGAAAACACAATAAACCAATACAACAATAGTTATCTTAAAGCTAGTTCCTTGATGGCTGAACGACTCTGCGTAAAAAATAGCAAGGGCCCCTGTACTAGGTTCGAAAACCTGTGCTACTGGGTACCCCGGTTACTGAGCTAGATGTTTGATAGAAAGATATATATATATATATATATATATATATATATATATATACACTTGTCACTGTAATACTGGCACATGCTTTAAAAATATCATAAAATAAAACTTCGGTACGTATTTTTTCTATACAATATTTATTCACAAAAGAAAGAAATAAAGTTGATTGATTTATCCAAGTTGCGGTTAAAGATCATCTTCCTTGCATTTCGTTGTAACCACGTAATATAGAAAGAATGTGTTATGCAATCCTGAACAATTTATTTTATTTCTTATTATTAGATACGAATTTACATACAAAACAAGTTGTAGATTATTTTAAAGTTATTACAAAACTAGCTTTTACCCGCGGCTTCGCTCGCATTTAAGTCATTAAATAAGTATCAAAGGTCATTTCAATAGAAATGAAACTATAGTCAGTTAGAAACTATGGTAAAAATATATTTTTTAAAATAAAAAGTATTCTATGTTACTTCTAGTACCTCCAAAAAAAAATGTGTACAAAGTTTCATGATGATCGGTTAAGTAGTTGTTGCGTGAAAACGTAACAAACAGACTCACATTCACATTTATAATATTAGTAGGGGTATACTTTAAAATATATTGGTCAGTGTAGTGCTAATTAACAATATTATGTAATCAATAACAATATATTACAGTAGTAATACATCATGGCCGCTTTAGTGATGTCCAGCACGCGTAGTGCAGTGACTTATTTTAATTGAATTGATTTCAAATGTGCATAAAATCTCTACATGCAGCATAATCCCTACCAACCGGTATACAATAAACTTTAGTATTATAAATAGCTTGTGGTAACATTGAAGTAATCCTGACACCACTTTAATATCTACGGACATGGTAAGAATTTCGTTTTTCTAAGACAATCACGAGTAGAAGTAAGAATGTACTTATTTTTATACACTTTTGTGGTTTGCATCGTTTTCTTTTAGAATGCGGTAGCGGTAGATACAGAACAAATAAATATGTAATAAGTTTTTGTTATCATTAAAGTTTATTTGTTTATATTGCCAAGATATAAGTACTTATATTGAGAGTGATTTTCGTTTTAAATGGAACCAAAGTAATATAGATATACTAAAAGTTATTGGAACATAAAATTTATTTACATGCGTGTTGGCAAAACATCTGAAAAACTGTATCAATAATAAAATTTCTTTTAAAGGGTCAAAACTGCCATGTGCTCGCGGTCGAATATTTAACGAGATCTGGGGTTTTGACGTTTAGTCTGTCAGTGTCATCTTTCTTGTTTTTTTTTGCCACAATGCATTTTTAATCCATTTTAATCCGCAATATTATTTCACATAAGTTTCTCTAAATGCTGATTCAATCAAATGTAATGGAGTATATAATATATTGAAAGTGTCATGGTGGCTTTTGATATCATAGTAAATGTACTGAAATCTGACCAAAAAAATCCTTCATAATAAGATGAATAAATGACATCAAACCAAACGTCATATTTATAGGTTAAAAAACAAAGTCATAACTTAATTGTATTCAATTTGATAGAACGTAAAAATGTCAGCTATTATACACGTTCCTACTATTTCATTGAATTTCGACGCACATTTGCCATTTAATTATTATTATGATTGTTTTAAATTGGTTTAGTCACGCTATTCTTATTGTTTGTGTTTAATAGGATAAAGGGAACCTCTTACATTTTAAAAGGCTGTTAATAGAAAATTTATTTGACCCATATACCCATAGGCAAAATTGTTTTCCAGTCTTACGACTACTCTGCGATTTTTTGAAATATGGGAAGTTTCCGTGCCCCAGTTTGTATAAATTCAAATTCAACAATCTTTACTGCATGTCACAACTATATTAATTAAGATGTCAATACAATTCAGTGTCAAATCAAACAAATTTAATGATTTCAATTAATTATTTAGTTTCATTTACTGTTTCGAATCATTGAAGTACTCGTCAATTGAATAAAAGCATTTTAAAATCAAATATGTTTTTAATTTATTTTTAAATTGTATTAGACTCTCATCGCATTTAATCATACTTGGCACAATATTATTAAAAAAAATTGTCTTTTTTTTATAAATGACTAGCTGTACCCTGCGTATGTTTCTACGCCACCAACTAAAATAAATTTGAAGGAAAGACTTTACACAAATATTTAATTCATTTTGAGTCATTCTATTAATTTTCTTCATTTGACAACAATACTGTCTGTTCATTGTGAGCTGTTATGAACTGTCACGGCAATACATGAAATTCATTGGAATGACAGTGGCGTCATCTGTCGAAAATTGGTCGTACAAACTCATAAACCTTCGTGGGCTCATGCACAACAACTTTGCTAAAGATCATCACATGATCAAATGCATAGTTTACGATTCTATAAAGGACATACAGACAAACATTCATTTATATATATAGAACATTATCTATAGCTAGCTTCGGGTTCCTTCTATGTGTAATAAAGTGTACATCGATCGTTAGTCTTATCTTATGCAATACTAAAGAATTATTTTAAATAAGAAATCATTATAATAGACCAATTAAATTAACATAAATACGCGTATAGAATTCCTATAATAAAATTTAGGTGGCACCTTTATGACTCATCTAGTGTTTTGTTTTTTTTTCTCTCTTTAAATGTAGATTGTGACTTAGAAAACTTGTATTTTAGACTATGAACTGTTATATGAAAACAATGTAGCCGAACGTGACTCATACGAGATCGAATGGTTATTTATTAAGACGTATTCTGTAGTACAGCCATTCTCAAAGTGTGTTCCGCGGAACCCTAAGGCTAAAATACTGCAAGAAATACCTACCAAAGGGAGATTATAAGGTTACATCTAAATATTCCAACTAAATATTACATTGCAATATGATTATTCATAAATACATATAAATCAGTTTTTTATAATTATATTAAGGCTTTTTCCTTCGCCAAAAAAGTTTGAGAACCGCTGCTGTAGTATATATTATCCTCTTCATTCCACCTGGTTCTAATCTTCCCCCAGCATGTTTGGCATGTGTGACTGATTCCACATTAACGATTGACCTTGGATAATGAATAAACAGAATTAACACTAGAACTACGAACCGGTCAAAATGACCGGATGACTTGTGCGTGCAAACTATTAAATATAATTCAATAAATTGATTATAGAATTGTAAATAATAGAATCGTTTACAAAAAATAACGAGTAGGGTTGTATATAAAAGTCTTGTGAAGAATTATTGAAACCGGTCATATTGACCGGTTAGTAGTTCTAGTGTTAAATTGACTTTATGAACGTTTATCATTGTAAATAACATTTAGTAATAAAAAATACAGTTTAAAAAAAAATTGGCGTTACCAATAAAACATAAGTCATTTTTCTCTTGTTTAGACTCAAGTATAGAATCACTGAGTAGAGTTCAAAACTCCAAACGTCAAACCAAAGTTCTTCTTCTTCTTCTTTTATTAATGGCCTCAGATATCTATTAAAGACAATTCTGCCAATGTCGAGTATTCAATAAGAAATTATAAAATTTTAATTCACACGTAAACCCTCATGCCAAAAAGCAAACCAAAACTCAGTCGTACGAAACAAAATAGACCAATCACACGCTTGAAAAATTGTTGACGTGATTTTTGACCAATGATAATAATCCATTGCAACTGTCTACTGTCACCTAGCTGTCATTACGTTCTGTTACACGCATTTATAAGAAATCGTTTCAATCGTTACTTATTACAATATAAATATAACAGAAAGAAAATAAATGCAAAGTTATACAAAACTGGATATTTGATATATGTGAAATATTACAATTTTATTTTGATTACTATCTAATGGTTGTCGTGTTTGAAGATTTATTATTTATTAGTAAATAATGTTTACTGCATAAAATGGAATAAAATGCATTTAAGTAATGATAAGGTAATCAATCACAGATCAAACTAGACTCGAGCGTTATTTCCTTTACCTTTCTGTGCTGTTATAGTATAATTGAATTTAAACATAATTTTAGTAGAATTGTGAATTTATTGTGATTGGCATCGAAGCCCAAACCCACACAACTAATTAATCATAAACAATTAGCACGCGTTGTATTTATAATTGTGTTTATTTGCATATATTTCTTACTATTGTGATATATTGTCAATAATTTATAAATTAACAAGCGCTATAACACGTTTAAATTAATATACATACTTATTATATTGTAGTTATAGGTATCTATATCTAAACTAATATAATAAAGAGGAAACATTTGATTGTTTGTCTGTTTGTACTCTGTTTGAACTCTACATAATCCCTGATGAACATAGGCGATAGAATATTTTCAAAAACGTTAGGGGTCCGTATGAAAACTTCAATAATGTAACCCAAAGTGTAAAAAAAAAATTATATTGCGTACGCTGCGGAAATTATTGACAATAGAGCAAAGTGATGTACTACAGTTTTATATAGGACTAGCAGTTGCCCGCGACTACGTCTGCGTAATAATGAAGATATAGAGTACCATGAAGTTTAATGATGTGTCATATTTCAGTCACAGTAGAGCAGTGTTGTACTACAGTTTTATAGAGGATATCAATATCTACAAAAAAGTCTGCGATACCATATGTCTAACTATTACAGTTATGTCACAATAACTGCTTTTTCATATTAAAATATGCAATAGTACGACGATAGAAGTGTGATTGGTATTTTCTGTTGACTGAAATATGAAACATCATTAAACTTCATAGTACTTTATATCTACACTACTGCAAACGAAGTCAGGGGCAACAGCTAGTATATTACAAAAAGGATATATATAAAAATGTTATTTAAGAATTTAGCTATATATCTTTTAAGTAAATACTTTTACACCGGTTTTTTTCATTCAATATATTTCCTAATTGTACATTAGTTGTTCTTTAACATTAGAACTACCAACCGGTCAATATACTGGATATGCCTGAGTAGCCCCCCAGATCAGTGGGCTTATCACGAATTTAGCCTGGCTTTCGAATCGAGCTGTCACAAGTAAAACGGATCCGTTAGCAATCGGGATCATGAATTTTTACTAACGACTAACGAGCACCAGCAATCTATCAAATGAACGAAAGATCGAGACGTTCGAAAATTAACAAAAACTATCTATTGTAAAATATTGTAGTTCCAAATCCGCACGCGGTGGCGCTGCTCAAATTTCCATACAAATCGCTTGAAGCGAACTCGGTCCGAAAGCCAGACTAAAATTCGTGATAAGCCCACTGTTATCGACCTTAAAAGACACCATAGATGTTGTAATATTAATCATATAATATCAACTAATGATCGTTTAAAATTAAAATTAACTAACAAAACTAAAATAAATCACAAATGTTTTCAATTAAAATTTAATTTAGTCATTGAACGTGTCTTGTAATGATTTACGCATTACGCAATTTAATTAACGCCATAATTTATGTCTTAAAACGCAAATTGGTGTGTTTACAAACGAGCTATTGTACGTGTATTTATAAACGAGTTTATAGTGGTACTACAGATATATGAACTCAATTGGTTTTTGCTATTGTCAGTACGTCACACAGATACACTCTACACATACTTTAGATCAGTGTTTCTCAAAGTGGGATCCACGCCCCACAGGGAAGCAATTCGAAAATGAACTCGACACAAATTTAACCCTTTCGCCAGGCCTTTTAAATGCAATGCTAGATTTTGGTGGAAAATTTAACGAAAAAATTCTTAAATAATTATTAGGTATAATTTCGCTTGACGAGACCAAAATATCAACTGGGTGTTACATTTAGGGGGGTACTAGATGTCATTTGTTTTCACATATTGTAATTTTGTGAAATACCTTCGTAATAATTTTTTTACACATGTATCTGTGATGGATACATGGATTTAAAACAGTTTGTGTGGTATGATATTTCATTTAATTAAAATATAAATAAATTCTGCGGGAGAGCATCAATAATTAATAATTTTAAAAAAATACATGAATAAAAACATAGTAAGAAAATGTTCGCACGATATTTTTTTTCAAAGAATTTTATTAGCATATGAAAAAGTGTGATTCGCCTGATATGAGATTACAAGAGATAATACCCGCATAAAAAGTGATCCCCTTTAAACGTTGTGCACGTGGCAGTGACGTCATTAGCATACAAAAACAACAAACGTGATGTCATTTCCCAAACTACATATATCCATTCACCTATACTTGTACATTCGATATGTCATTTACTGGAAATAACCATGATTATATTAAATAGAACCTCCGATTCGGGGGGTCTACTCAGGCATATCCGACGTTTCGTGAATTTTGACATATAAGTCCGTAAAAAGTCCTGTCAAATATCCGTAAAATAAGCATTGAGTAGCCTATCCGTCGCGACGTCGCTGTCAAATCCGTAATTTCGTGAATGATTACGTAAGTATTTTCGTCCGAAGTGCGTCTGCGTAGCCCCCCAGTTACGAGAACAATAATATACTTGATTTTTTTTTAAATAAATTGTATTTTTAGGTTTAGCATAAACTTAAAACTTGACTTCACTAAAAACTATTTATACAAAGTAAGCCATTAGGCTCTGGGGGTCTACTCAGGCATATCCGACGTTTCGTGAATTTTGACATATAAGCCCGTAGACAGTCCTGTCAAATCCGTAATTTTGTAAATGATTACTACGGGTTCGTAAGTGTTCCTGAGTAGAAAACATCGGTATTTACGTCCAAAGTTCGTGCGCCTGGGTAGCCCCCCAGTTTAGGAAATAATAATCATTAAAGAGGCCGCTATTGATTATTTCAATTCGATGTTACGAAATACTTTATACCCATTGTTGGTTAAGAGTAGGCAGATTGATGACGTTTGAAGTCTCAGTAGAAGTTCTGGGAGGAGTGCCACAATTTGAACTATACATTCCTCAATTAGGTAAAGATGTCGCAGCTGTGCTTACAATTATCCCAGCTCATGGACCACACAGATTGCTTCTTCTATCCTTATCTATATTAATATTATAAAAAGGAAAAAGATTTGTACTTTTGTGTGTTTACATCGAATTGGCTCAAAAACTACTGGACCGATTTCAAAAATTCTTTCACTATTTGAATGCTACATTATCACTGATCAATATAGGCTATATAAATTATGATCCTTACTAAAACTACAATAATGTAAACCAAGGTTGCTAAAAATTACCATAAAAGGCATGAAATATCATTAAACTTCATAGTACTTTACAGTAATACCCCGCTTTACGCGACTCCGTTATGCGCGGTTGCACTATAACGCGAAATTCAAATTTATTATTAAATTACGCAAAAGAGTGCGTATAAACATAACGCAGTCATCAACTTTTCTATTTCAGTTAACGCGATTTTTTCCGGAACGTTTCCCTCGCGTAAAGCGGGGCATTACTGTATATCTTCATTACTACGCGAACGAAGTCGGGGGCAACAGCTAGTCTTTAATATTCTTCTACGATCTTCTACGTCGTGTTTTAACTCGCTGTAAAACTATCTGATATATTTTTTATATTGTATAATAGTATTGTATTTAGATATGCTATCTTTTTCTAGCTCGTACTATGATTATTTTTACTATATATTATGATTTTATGTTATGTCCAGTGTATTATAACATTCATGCTTCATTCGTGACAGGCGTACACGATATAGAAGCTTATCTCGAATCAATTCTTAATTATTATTGACAGTAGTTTCGCTTACCAGACGGTTTACAACTTAAACTAGTTTCCATGTTAAGGCGCTTTTATTTTTTACTAAATTTATATTTTATATATATTGAAATTTAGTTGTGTACAAAAATGGACCAATCACATGCTTGAAAAATTATTGACGTGATTTTTGACCAATGATAATACTCCATTGTAAATGTCTACTGTCACCTAGCTGTCATTACGTTCCGTTACACGCATTTATAAGAAATCGTTTCAATCGTTACTTATTAATATATAAATAACAAAAATACAAAAATGCAAATTAATGTTTAAATTGGATATTTGATATATAAGTAAGTATATGCAATCTATTACTATTTTATTTTGATTACTGTCATTAATTGTCGTGTTTAAAGATTTTCATAAATAAAAATGCATTTAACCCTTAATAACCTAGAGTATCAATTTTGATACCAATCTTTTAAACCGAATGTTCACATTACTATTAGTTTTTTTTATAGGTTGGCTGTTCGTATTTTACTGTTGTATAATATTCTTTCCAACGAAATTTAAAAAAAAAAACAAATGTCATTATTGTTTTATTTTATCTATGATATATTACTTGCGCGGCAAAGTGAACTTTCGTAAATCAGGCTACTAAGGGTTAAGTAATGATTAGTTGATCACAGATAAAACTACACTCGAGTGTTATTTGTAACATAACATGTCAATAATTTTTTTGTGTTCTTAATCGTGATGAAAGCCTAACACAATTTAAAAATAAATTAAAAGCATATTTGATTTTGAAATGCTTTTGAAAAACAGTAAATGTAATTGTTTATTGTTATTATTATTATTATTGTATTATATTATATTGTTGTGCCCTGACCGGGTGTCACATTTGACACTAAACTATACTGACATCTAAATTAAATTGAGACATTCAATAAAGACATTTGAATTTGAATTACTGAATACAGGCCCAAGCATTCAAATAAATATCTAGTTATAAAACAATTTGCTAGCCTTAACTGCTATACATCGATATTACGGCCTATGACTTCATGATACAAAAACGTAGGTCCGCGGCATCGAATTCATTGAGAGATATGATCACTGGTCCCTCCCATTTAATCATTAGCTGTTATGTAATATTAACACTCACACATTGTCTTTATTTTCAGATCTAAGCCTCCTTTCACAATATATACGCTTTGTTTTTGATATCAGGGTTATTAAAATTTTGTAATTTCTTATTGGATTATTGCCCGAATACTCGACATTGGCAGAAATATCTTCTTTAAACATCTGAGGCATCTAAACACGTACGATAACTTGTCAGATGATGTCAAAATGTTGAATGAATTGCAATTTAAAACACATATAAAACAAACGTTAATTAACAAAGCATTTTACTCTATGAATGAAGCTGCAAATGACAGTCTGTGAAACCTGATTGTATCTAGTAGTTAATATTGGAGTGAGTAGAGGGCGCCGTCGTCGTTGCTGCATATTGTATTGACAAGTCCAAGTGTCCAATAAGAACCTAGGGATGACGTTAGAAAATAGAAATAGAAAAAACGTTCTCTGTTTCTTCTGTACATATAGCTATGACAAAAGGTGGATCCAATATGAAACTAGATTTAAAAAACAAAACTGGTTTTAGCTAGTAATAACTAGTTTCATTTAAAACTGTTTTATTTTTTAATGATATAATAAATTATTATCAAAAATATCAAACAATTAATCAGTTTTATTTATTAATAAAATTATACAAAGATATCATACGTACTATGTGGCAAGAAATCATATTTATTTTCAATTTAATTAGAATAAATGCCTCTCCGTCAAATTTTAGTTTGTAGCAAAAAAATTATACAAACCTGCGATAGCAACTCCTTAATGTCTCCTTAATAACTCCTTTGCAAAATCCGTTCTTTGCAGACGACAACTAACTATAAAATATCTCCCTGTCAAATTTCATCTTTGTAAGTCAAGCGGATTTCGAGAGAACTTTCGCTTTTATATTCATTGAATTAGATATGAATTACAATGTGAACTTAAAATAAAACGTAATATTTCTTTAAAAAAAAAACAAAGAACAAACAACACGTTTGACCGCCAAAATTAGGCATAGACATCGAATTGTGTGAACTTAAAATGTAATATTTCTTAAAAAAAACAATTGAGAATATTATATAGCCTATGTTCATCAGGGATTTTTTACGATTCTAATGGTAAAAGAATTTTTCAAATCGGTCCAGTAGTTTCGGAGCCTATTCAATACATACAAAAAAACAATCAAATGTTTCCTCTTTATATAATAGTATAGATAAAATTATACAAAGATATCATACGTACTATGTGGCAAGAAATCATATTTATTTTCAATTTAATTAGAATAAATAGAGTTTTTTTAGTGATAAACAAACTATAGCAATAATTCCTTCATAAACAATGCCCTGAATAAGGTATTGTAATTATAATTTGAAATTACGGATGCGTTATTGCGGGATTAAATTGGCATAATGTAAAAAAGAAAGATGTTGCATTTTTACAATTAGTAATTCCTGGCGTCCTCAACTAAAGCGTTACCTTTGTGTGATTGTTCTCATGCGAATAATAAAAATAAATAGGAAGTTATGTTGATTAATTCTGTTGATCCGGCGGGATTGGAAGCCCTAGGACTCGGATTTATGTTTACCTGGATGACATCTTATCGCTCATGGATTACTATATATATATATATATATATATATATATATATATATATATATATATATATATAATATATATATATATATAAAAAATAGATTACTCAATTATAAATTACGTAGTTAAATTAAATTATTAAAGTAATTAGTTGTATATATATATATATATATATATATATATATATATATATATATATATATATATATATATATATATATATAATAATAGATTTCAAATGAATACAGTTTTTTGTAGGTATATATATATATATATATATAACGATAAGAATATAGTTATCCCTTTCTAATGATTGTTTCTTCCAGTCCAAAGTCCAATCTGCATCCATTTGAAGTTTTTTCTGAGAATTGTGAGACATATAATTATTATTATTAATTAATCCTTCTGTATTTCCTATATTGAATATTGCGGTCTGCATTGTAAATTCAATGTGACTTTGAAAAGATTATTTTTTTTATTTTGGAATGTCAACATTGCCTTTGATGTCTTTGCCATCTGGTAAGACCAGAGAACGACTGTCAAGTAGTATTCACTAAATTATTGGACTGTCTCCCGAATACTCGACATTGACAGAATTGTCTTCATTAGACATCTGAGACCATTAATAAAAGAAGAAGAATGAATAATGAAAGTTATAAAAGGGAAATGAAAACAATTAATAACTAAACCCATCCACCTATACATTCAGAAAATATAGTCGTTTGATCTCAAAGTGAATAACAGTCATTACAGATTGAAATTAGTCATTCAAGAGTTAAGAACATGAATAAATTGTGGGCTTGGATTTGTTGTGGAAATGAATGAGTTAAAAACAAGCCTAGTCGCTGTTAATTACGCCACTACTTTGTGTTTGACCACTACATGAGTCAATGTTTATTAGAGACGGGCCTGTGATGTCGGTCGTCTGCGTCGGCCTGATTGAATGAATCAAGATTTGGCGCGTTTTCGTTCTTAACACTAGAACTACTAACCGGTTTCAAAAATTCTTCACAAGACTTTTATATACAACCCTACTCGTTATTTTTTGTAAACGATTCTATTATTTACAATTCTACAATCAATTTATTGAATTATATTTAATACTTTGCACGCACAAGTCATCCGGTCATTTTGACCGGTTGGTAAAAGTAGGTCATATTGACCGGCTCGTAGTTCTAGTGTTATATTACGTTCTGTTGTATATTTTATATATATATTATAGGACATATACATATATTTTATACACATATATGTTATTAATTTGACATTTATTGTAACCACTGTGTAATATGATTTATAAATTGTTATTTACTTTTTTCTGAGTTAAAATTCAGTTTTTTATTATTATTATTATTTTATGTACAGTTTTTTGTGATATTCTTCTCGCCATACGCCTTTCCGAAGTCACGGTAGAGTCTAACGATGAGCAAGTGCACGCATTTAGTGCCTACGCTAATAAACGATTTTCATTTCATTTCATTTCACTAGTGAACACGGGTGTTAATGCGGAATTGCTACTTTTGAATTATTACAAATAAAAGTTTATTCATATAAAAATAAATTCACATTTAAATTCAAGTATTACAATGAAATAGTTTGGTATAACAAAACTTACTTTTAAATGTCATATATTATTTTCTTTTAGTACGCGGGGAAGATATCGCTTTTCCTGAAAACTTAGTGTTATGTTTATAAAAAAAAATCCAACTTGACAATGGAAATTCTAATGTGAATAGTTCACGAGATCAGAACAGAGAGCCGCGGAGGTGAGTCAAATAAATCTGCAATTAGCAACTCCATTATTATGTGGATTACATAAAACCTTATAATTAGGGACGGTATTTCAAACTAAGTGACGATGTTACTTTAAACTAAAGTTAAGTAAGTACCTACCTAGCTTATAAGTGATTATTTTTAATAAGAACAGAACGCAATTCATTTAAGGTTAATTAAATTTGTTTATTTTTCTATTTTATTTTAATGAATTGATTTAAAATTATATGGAAATTGAAGAATTTTTCACTTCAAAAGGGTTAGTGTATAGCAGCTATCTTCACCATCAAAATATAAAATATCTTACAACCTTAGTTTATTTAATACTTTATTTACCAACCTTTAAGTTCGTAAAACCCTTAAATAAATGCATTTAGTTAAGGATGGGGCACGGGAACTTCCCACATTTGAAAAGGCTGGTAAAAGAAAACTATATTAAAAAAATTCAGAAAAGTTATGTACATTCATATTTAGTAAATGAAATGAAAATTGTTTATTAGACTCTACCGTGACTTCGGAAAGGCGTATGGCGAGAAGAATACCACAAGAAACTCGTCAATCATAGCCTGTACAGTGTACATAAAATAATTATTAAAAAAAACTGAATTTTTACTCAGAAAAAAAGTAAATAACAATTTATTAATCAGATTGCACAGTGGTTACAATAAATGTCAAATTAATAACATATATGTATATAAATAGTGTAGATCATGTCGCCCTAAAATTGCGTTTTTTTTCTAGTGTGGGAGGTTCCCATGCCCCGCCCAGTATAACAGAAAATGACATATGTGAAAAACAAACAAATTAGCTTGAACATTTAACTAAGATTAAAGAAACGAATATAGCAGCCCTTAACCCGAGTTGAAGTAAGCCATAGATTTGAGCCCACACGAGTCCAGATGGCCTCCTACGTTCGACGTAAAACCATAATTAAAGAACGCAGTGGAGAGTCAACAATTGTATACTTCGTGTGTTTATTGACTAAATGAGTGTATTGTGGGCGGATAAGACGTTAAGTTCCCCGGATGTGGATCTTGGGTGTAACTGAATTACTTATTTGTAGGCGATTGGCTACTATTTATACACTAATTAATGTTTATATATTTAGTATTTACCAGTTCCCAAACTATTCTTATTACAAATATATTAGCGAGTCTTTCATTCATATTGATAACAGATTATATATGTCAGCCATTCTCAAAGTGTTATCCGCGGAACCCTAGGGCTAAAATACTGCAAAAAATACCTGCCAAAGGGAGATTATAAGGTTACATCTAAATATTCCAACTAAATATTACATTGCAGTATGATTATTCATAAATATATATAAATCAGTTTTTTATAATTATATTAAGGCTTTTTCCTTCTCCAAAAAAGTTTGAGAACCGCTGTTATATGTTATTAATTTGACATTTATTGTAATCACTGTGTAATCTGATTTATAAATTGTTATTTACCTGTGTAATCTGATTTTTACCTGAGTTAAAATTCAGTTCTTTTTATTATTATTATTTTATGTACAGGCTATGATTGACGAGTTTCTTGTGATATTCTTCTCGCCATACGCCTTTCCGAACTCACGTTAGAGTCTAACGATGAGCAAGCCCACGCCTTTAGTGCCTATGCTAATAAACGATTTTCATTTCATTTCATTTCAACAATTTTAATTTCATTTCATTCCAATTAGAACTAATAAGATATTAAGTAGTTCTCTGACTCGCTACAAGGGAATCTCTGAGCATTACATATATTTTTGTAAGACAACCAAGATGTGGTTCTTAAGATTGGAATTTTTTGTTAGATGGATCTGAGCTGAGTCAACTTTGGGAACCACTGCGTTAGACTATACTAAATTTGCCTTTTTATTAATTGTGTTATGTTTTTTGGGGCCGTCGTTGTTGCTGCATATTGTTGTATTGATAAGTACAGTGGGGCTTATCACGAATTTAGTCTGGCTTTCGAATCGAGCTGTCACAAGTAAAACGGATCCGTTAGTAATCGGGATCATGAATTTTTACTAACGACTAACGAGCACCAGCAATCTATCAAATGAACGAAAGATCAAGACGTTCGAAAATTAAAAAAAAGTATCTAAAATATTGTAGTTCCAAATCAACACGCGGTGGCGCTGCTCAAATTTCTATACAAATCGCTTGAAGCGAAACTCGGTTCGAAAGCCAGACTAAAATTCGTGATAAGCCCACAGTTGTATTTACAAGTCCAAGTGTTCCAATATGAATCTACGGATGACGTTAGAAAATAAAAATAGAATTGGAAAAAAAAGTAAGATCACTTAAAGATCACATTCCAGCTTAACTTCAGGCGGAATCTATATATATAAAACTCAAAGGTGACTGACTTAGTGATCTATCAACGCACAGCCCAAACCACTGGACGGATCGGGCTGAAATTTGGCATGCAGGTAGATGTTATGACGTAGGCATCCGCTAAGAAAGGATTTTGATCAATTCTACCCCCAAGGGGATAAAATAGGGGATGAAAGTTTGTATAAATCTTATTAGATTTTCGACTGATTGAACTGAAATTAAAAATTGACAGACATGTGGTTAATAACTGGAGCAAGTTTTCAATTATGACCCACGACAGGAATGGTGACAACTACTTAACACACGTTAAACAAAAGTAAAGCCACACAAACTAAACCTAATTAATAATAATACTTCTTAACGCGAGCTTTACTGCTATAAACACGCGTATATAAAGTGCGTACTAAGATTGGTATTGTACTATGTCGTGGTATGTGTGTGATATTAATTATATATTATTATGTTAAACCAACTAACACATTAGACGCGTAATATTTGCTCCTCGCATCTCTACGTTTTAGCATACAATCGCAGGCATAAGCTGCGAATGTAGTTTCTTATTGCAACGACTGGTCTTTCTCTAAAAGTATAATACGATTTTTAATTAGTCACATATTTAATTGGGAAAATAGTGTTCTATAAAAAATGCATTGTAAAACAATTATAACACACTGCTAAAAGAAGACAAAAAACAAGATGGCCGACTCCGCTTACCACTGCCGGATAATCCAGTGTTGCCATTTTAAAAAAAATATTGTAGTGTTACAGTATACAATTTTTGATTTATTCAATAAATCATCAATTAAATAAATCATGACCAACAAAATTGTTTTTTTAAATATTTGTTTAGTTTTTAATTCATTTTTGGTTGCCTATGTTATAAAAACTATACTATACAATATTTTTTTTAATTTTTAATATTAACACTGTCTTTAATTATCTTGGGCTTGTCCTATTCTATAATTTCAAAATCTATAATAAATCAAAAATATATCTTTCGCATAGGCTCTTGCACATAGTCAGAATCTATGTGATTTAGGAAAGGCATATGACGAGAAGAAATCACAAGAAACTCGTCAATCATAGCCTCTACAATATAATATTAGTAGGCACAATTCTTGCTTAGCTTTAATTAAGCTTCTTAAAAAAAACAATTAATTTAATGAAATTAAAATGTAATTTCGTAAATAAAATGTAACGTATGAAGAGCACTGTACAATGTACATGAAAACGATTTATTGTAATTATGTAAATTTCATAGCTTCTAAACATGTTATTGTGAATTACAGACAACAGCATCTTTGCATCGAGTACAGTTTTAAGTCTTTTTTATTACAAAACATAGTCGACGGATTATAGTTTCGAGTTAACCCGAGTATAACAAGGTGGGTGTTCTCTGTCGACATGGATGTCGTACACCTTTTTCTTGGCAAAGATGACTTCTAAATTTTATATTTATATATATAAAAGGAAAGATTTATATTTTTGTATGTTTGTAACGAATTGGCTCAAAAACTACTGGACGAATTTGAAAAATTCTTTCATCATTTGAATGCTACATTATCACTGATCAATATAGGCTATATAAATTATAGGGAAAAAAATAAGGATTCTTACTAAAACTACAATAATGTAACCCAAGGTTGCCAAAAATTGGCATAAAATGTCTTTCATCACATGCGCTGCGAAAACTATTGATGATAGAACAAAAAAATGTTTTACATACGTTCCTCTTATATTATGAGATACAATTGCGTTCTAAAATTCTAAATGATTAAAAAATGTCCACCCGTGCGAACCCGGGACTGGCCGCTAGTATATACATAAATCAAATAATATGTTAAATCAATAATTCGTTATAAGGAACATTAAGCTATTAGGGAGGTGTCTTGAATACGTCATCAATGCCGCAAACCCGGGCTCATTTGGTCTTATAATGTGCGTCAAGTAATTATAAAAAAATATATGACTCAGTAGATTATATCAGAGAGTCAATGAGTGATTAAATGTAATGAAAGCCTAACACAATTTAAAAATAAATTAAAACATATTTGATTTTAAAATGCCTTTATTCTATTGACGAATGTTTACCCATAGGTATATAATATATAGGATGACATGAATATATAAATAGGATGCCAATGCCAGCTATTCTTCTACATCATAGTAGATTTATTATATATTATTATGACATTAGTATGTAAGTGGACAATGCCAGTATACAGCAGCTAAATCAAATTGATAATTATTGAATTAATGAATTTATTTCATTTATATTTGTATATGTATTGACGAGTAAAAGCGCTCTATTGGAGCCCATTTGCTAAAAGTAAATAAATAAAAATATAAAAAAAAAAAAAAATAGAATACCTCAATGATTCGAAACAGTAAATGAAATTTAGTTTATTAATTGAAATTGTTTATTATTATTATTGTATTATTATATTGCTGTGCCCTGACCGGGTGTCACATTGACACTAAACTGCACTGACATCTTAATTATAATTGTGATATGTAATAAAGATATTTAAATTTGAATTTATTATACGGTTTTCTATTTATTTAAAGAAAAAAACCTTCTAATTTAAGATAATCATTTCTTTTATATTCTTATTATAAATTTTATGCGTATATGACGTTTCTTTTCCACTAACTAACCAGTATTTTAATTTTATTTTTTATATTTCTGATTCTTTTTTTTTTTCTCCCCTCTTCCTTACATCTATTTGGTTCTTATTTTTTATTTTTATGTATTTTTGTAATTTTATTAGAAGTGTAGTATCTATCCCTTTATCACTTTGAGCATACCGTCCTATCCTATTTGGTCGCGCCGTTTGTGGGTTTGAATTCAAATAACATACACATACCCACCTGCACCACTCACAAACTCGCACATACGCATAAACTACCCTCTATCACCCCCACTTTCCGCACCCTTTCCTGAAGCCTATCAGTCAGCTGAAGAGTCAGTTGGAAAACGAACACCGCAAGGCGATACACGCCGCCACCCTCGAAGAAGTCAAAACCTCGTAATCTGTCGTGTGGGAAGGATTTGAAGATAGTGTAAACCAGCGCAATATACAGTCCACTTCAAAATCCGAGGAGATCAGCGAGCTACATCACCATCAGGTTTGACTGATTTTCCTCACACCTCCTTACCGCATAAACCGCCGCAACACTATTATTAAAATTTCATTTATTTTATATCAGCCATTCTTAAAGTGTGTTCCGCGGAACCCTAGGGGGAAAATACTGCAAAAACAACCTACCAAAGGGAGATTATAAGGTTACATCTAAATATTCCAACTAAATATTACGTTGCAATATGATTATTCATAAATACATATAAATCAGTTTTTTATCAGTATAAATCAGGCTTTTTCCTTTGACAAAAAAGTTTGAGAACTTTGTAAGTAGGCTTTATAAATAAATAAAGAATTTAATGTGTAAATAGAATGAAGCGTTCAGTGTATGACTTCAACGCAACAATCGTTCATAGTAGGGGTGTCTGTTCTGAGAATCACAAAAGGCGTCAGAACATGGCGCTCAATGAATTGTCAGGTTCTATATTATAACGTTTTTTTGTCAAATAACATCCGTCCCTAATTGTTCCATTGAAAATAAAACTTATGGTATTTTAATCTTTTAAAGCAATTCCGAGCGGCATCCGCTGCCCGCGCTTTGTGGCATTTAACAAATAGGATACCGTGGGAAACATGCAACATAATCCTGTTATTGATAATTTTAGGCAAAAATCCGCGGTGAAAAGTGCATATAGTAAGTTCGTTACGAGTACGTTATAATGAAAAATAATCTATACCAGATGTTCCCAAACTAGAACGTTCATTTATTCATATTGTTGACGCTTGAATTTTCCAATTAGAACAAATACGATGGCATTATATAGTTCCGCGACTCGCTACTAGGGAATCTCTGAACTTTACCAATTTTATTATTTTTTATTTACTTACTTTTAGCAAATGGTCTCTAATAGAACGCTTTTACTCGTCAATACAAATATAAATGAAATAAATTTTTTAATTATCAATTTGATTTAGCTGCTGTATATATTTATACCCCTATTTTTTCTCGACAACCACGAGGTGGGTTCTAAAATTGGAATTTGAAACAAATATTTTAGCAAATTATTTAATTACAGGTAATCTTAAAATGACATGTTATACTTAACTTGACAGTTTCTTATTGTACTACGTAAAAAGTAAATAACCCACGGAACCAAAAGAAAATTAATACCGAACAAACTTGGATACAGTATCTCGTATTACAAATCTTTATAATCATAATAGATCGGAATTTAGAAGTGAGTAGGGGTCCCACCCGTCCTATGTAGCAGTATGCATTCAGCGTTTTTTTGCTTTTTAATTAATAGGTTTTATAGCTAATTTCATATTCGTACTACAGATGGCGCGCGAGTCTACTATCTGAAAATTACAGGCAACATAATAATAATTACGTAAATACATTAAAAAATATATAATAATAAAATTATTTACAGTAATACCCCGCTTTACGCGACCCCGTTATGCGCGGTTTCACTATAACGCGAAATACAAATTTATTATTAAATTACGCGAAAGAGTGCGTATAAACATAATGTAGTCATTCAACTTCTCTATAGTCGCGGGAATTTCAGTTAACGCGATTTTTTCCGGAACGTATCCCTCGCATAATGCGGGGTATTACTGTATTTGTAAAATCGGCGAACTTAATGCCTAAAGGCATTTTCTACCAGCTAACCAGCTAAAATATATATTTCCAAAGTTCAATAAACATAGATCCGTTGGACCAAACCTCGTAATAATTTAATTCATTTCCTGACTGTTCATTCTACAAAACTAGCTTATAGCTTTTATTGTGTAATATACTTAATAAAAAATACAAGGCGTCATAAGCCGTTTTGATTTATTTCAGGGATGTACAATAAAAGGTTTTTTAGTTGTTATTTCGCGGCGATTAGGCACGATTGTTGGCGCCGACTTCTTTGGATCTTTATTATAAAGATTTCTTTTTTGTTTGTTACATATAACGAATTTTAAGAGACACATAGAACTAATAAGATCTAATTAGTATTGAATTGTGATTATGTACAGTCTTTAAATTGATACAGACTGGACTTTGGACTGGAAGAAACAATCATTAGAAAGGGATAACTATATTCTTATCGCGTCGAAGTTGAGGCATGTGTGAAAGGGATGCAGATATCTCCTTCGCCGTTGACAACGCGATCGTTTCTCTTTCTATCGCTTGTATACCTACAAAAACTGTATCCATTTGAAATTCGTCGTGTGTACATAGCTCAAAATTCAAAGACGCTTATCTTCGTGTGAACTGGCGGTCTACGGTTCTCTTCCAAATCGTCCACTGCATACCAGCTTCCCAGAAGTTACCACATTCTGTTAGTACAGTCCCTTTTTAACACGAGCCCTTAAATGTTGTAAAGGATGTTTATTCATTCTTAGTTAATTAATAACTTTGTTTTTATAGAAAGACTAGCTGTTGCCCGCGGCTTCGCTCTCGTTAAGAAGTATTATTATTAATTAGGTATAGTTTTTGCGGCTTTATTTTTGTTTAGCGTGTGTAAAAACGCCTTCATCATAGTAACTCCAATCTTTAATTTCAGTTCAATCAGTCGAAAATCTAATAAGATTTATACAAACTCTCATCCCCAATTTTATCCCCTTAGGGGTGGAATTGATCAAAATCCTTTCTTAGCGGATGCCTACGTCATAACATCTACCTGCATGCCAAATTTCAGCCCGATCCGTCCAGTGGTTTGGGCTGTGCGTTGATAGATCACTAAGTCAGTCAGTCAGTCACCTTTGAGTTATATATATATAGAAATATAAAAAGAAAAAGGAAGTCGTGTTAGTTACACTATTTATAACTCGAGAACGGCTGAACCGATTTGACTGAAAATTGGTGGGGAGGTAGCTTAAAACCGGGAGAAGGACATAGGATACAAGTATGTTCCCGTGTGACATGACATAAAACGTCAAAGAGAATAAAAGTTGTTACATAGTTAATATTCTAGGCTTAAAATACTATTGTCACTTATGTCATTGTGATTGAAAAGAATCATTAAAATACTTGATTTTTTAAATTTGTTTTCCTAATAAAAAATTGAACTTAATAAAATCCAAAATCTGCTTATTTATTGCCTCTAAGGCGGAACAAAGTTCACTGGGTCAGCTAGTTACTTATAAAAGCAAAAAGTTAGAAAGTTCCAGATGTTCAAAATTGCAATCAATTTTTTTTATTTCATATAGGCATTTGACAAGAAGAAATCCTACAAAATGATATATATGTCCTAGCTTCTAATTATAAGAGAATAACAATAATAAATGTCAAATTAATAATTTTACAATATTTAGTAATTACAAATATATATTTAACTAACTTTTACCCGCGGCTTCGCTCGCATTCAAGTCATTAAATAAGTATCAGATATCATTTCAATAGAACTATACTTAATATTTTACTATAGTCAATTGGAAACTATATTAAAAAATAAAAAGTATCCTATGTTACTTGTAATACCTCCAAAAATATGTGTACAAACTTTCATTATGATCAGTTAAGCACATAGTTGTTGCGTGAAAACGTAACAAACAAACTCACATTCACATTTATAATATTAGTAGGGATATGAAACAGCCTGTATATAATGCAAAGGGCAGACGGCCTGTCGCAAGGCATCCACAAAACAATGATAGGTTTTTTTTTATATGGAGTCCCTTTTATGAATGGCATTCCTTACTAACGTTATTCTTATTATTAACTATTTAATAAAAAAAATGGTTAAACTGTTTAAGAAGTGATAATCCACAGTTTTAATACTTAACTTTTTGTTTTACGAATGTTGTGTTATGGTTTACACGTACACAGGGAAATCGAACCATGATGTTTATAACATTTTAGTTAATACTATAGTTTTATTGGTTTTGTTTTATGCATTTGGAAATGGACTAAGTCGTAAGTGGTCAGTGGGCTTATCACGAATTTTAGTCTGGCTTTCGAACCGAGTTCGCTTCAAGTGATTTGTATGGAAATTTGAGCAGCGCCACCGCGTGCGGATTTGGAACTACAATATTTTAGATATCTTTCGTTCATTTGATAGATTGCTGGTGCTCGTTAGTCGTTAGTAAAAATTCATGATTCCGATTGCTAACGGATCTGTTTTACTTGTGACAGCTCGATTCGAAAGCCAGACTAAATTCGTGATAAGCCCACAGGTACCTTTACCAGACGTAATGTCGACTATACTTGACAATAACAATGTTACACGAAAGAATAGTATTTGCAGGCGCCTTTCAAGTTCTCAGAAATACAAGTATTGAATGGGTATTGATCGGACCCTACACTTGTATGTACCGGAAACATGCTCTGATGGGACATAAGAATTGTAATTGTGGCAGCCCTAATAGGTAGGCGCCTACAGCTAGGGTTGTGCCTATTTTTAAATAAATATTATTATTTATTTATTTATTTGACTTATGACTACATATAAAAAGGAGTACTATTATACAAACTAAATGAAATTTTAGCTATAGGATAGGACAGCATGCTCGAGATGATAAAGGGATAGATACTACACTTGTAATAAAATTACAAAAATACACAATAATAAAAAAAAACAAGAACCAAATAGATATAAGGAAGAGAAAAAAGAACACACACAAAAAAACAATTGAAACACTAGTTAGTTAGTTAGTTAGTTAAAGATAGTTAGTATCGATACCACGATCGACTCCATCCTCGACATCATTGATACAGAGCGAGCGGAACAAGACGGAGCCTCACTATTTCCAGCGACGAACTCGGCGATAGTGACTCCATGCTGGTGTCTGTGCCGGACCTCGACGAGAGCACGCCAGTTGCCCGCCGGCATCGATTTCAGGAAGATACTCAAATCATCGAAGAACGCTCTTGTTGTTACCAAGAAGGATTACCTGAAAGAGGACTGGTGCAAGACGGAGCCTCTCGTCCAGAAAATAACAGTTCTTTCTTCCGGACAAGTGTAATTCGTTCTACATGCCGCGCAGTCCGCGTCGCCGGGATGCAGAGGATCAGCTCCTCAACCCGTTAAAGTCCTGCTCGTTCTGCAGGCCGAAGAAAGTGTCGTGGATCACGGTGACTCTCCGCTGCCGGGCCAAGTCCGCCGTACAAGCGCAAGCGGCTACAGAAGATCAAACAGTGTCGGTGTTTGCCGGTCGGCGTGAACTGAGGCAGATGCAAAACTGGATGGAGCGCTTGTGTGCGTGAGTGATCTCCGGTGAGTCAAGAGGTTGCCTGACGTCATGCGTTATGGTGGATGCGGCTCGTTGCAGTCGCGATGTAATTGCAGTTGTCATGGTCGAGTGACGTGACAAGTAAGTAGTGATTATAGTGTAATATTTATTAAAACACATTCTATGCTGTTTGAGCAAAACACAAATATAGGTTATAGCTGAATCTACAAAGTGTGATATTAGTTGGTATAATATATTATTTTTATATGACATAAGTCTGATTGTTCATTTGTTTATTTGTTCCGTTGTGATATATGAGTTTCCAATAACATTTTTCATTTAATAATATTATTTATTATATCTTTTACTTTTTATAATAATAATAATTAATCATTACAATAAATTTCCATAAACGTTGTAATATGTTTGGTTGTTGACATGACACTAGTTGTTTTACCCAGTTTTTTTAAAGTAACAACTTAAATTATTTTATTATTGATGAA
>JAPWLS010000770.1:0-24933 GCA_028551675.1 Tineola bisselliella | reverse complement strand
ACAAGGGTTAGCTGGTAGATAAAGCCGACGGCATTAAGCTCGCCTATGTGCTTTTTTATGCAATAAAGAATTTATTTATTTATATAGCATTTGACGATAATTGCAATATTCTACACAACTGCAACGACATATACTTACTTGAAGAACACAAACTGAAAATAAATATTAAAGCTTTTCCTTTTTTGGGAATTATCTTTGCGTAATACTAACTGGATTAGTAAAACTAAAGAGAATGGTTAAATTTCAATGATAATGTCCAGTGCCACGCGTTCTGTTATGAGAAGGAGTCTCTCAATTAATTTTATCTTTGATAGCACTTTTATTAGTTTCCACTCGAGTCACGAATTGCTTCATCGACTAAATTCATTTTAATTGCACTTTCTGCATTTCTTGTATAACACAGGTCTACAAAAAAAATTTTTTTTTTTGGTGCCTGGGATTTGAAAACTGATTTTAGCTATATCAGCTGCGCTGATTCTGAATATGAAGTCCGTTTTTTTCTATCAGCTCTACTTTGTAAGATAAGTGTTTTTTAACAGAGTTACTACTTTAACAGGAGAATGAAATTTCCAGACCATTCCAAACGTTTTTTAAAAGACTTTTCGGTCCAGCGCGGTAAATAAATTGATCGCAGTGCAGGTAAATTTATTTTTTAACTTTCTGCTTGGACAGCAAAGTGGTCACACCAAATATCCATGTTTCTTGTGCCTCTGGGATAGTAGAGACAAAAATACCCACTGGGTTAGAAAAGAGTGGCCTAAAAGAGAAAATATGGATGTCGGGGAAAAGAATATTATCTATGATGTTAGTTGGATGTGACAAAATCATCTTCCCACCGCTACATATCAAGCTGGGCCTTATGAAGCGGTTTGTAAAGGCTCTTGATAAGAACAGATCATGCTTTGCATACATAAGAGAAAAAATGCCTCACTTGAGTACACAAAAAATTAAAGCAGGAATATTTAACGGCCCGCAAATAAGACACATCATTAAGGATTCTGCATTCACAATTTCGATGAATAAAATTGAGAAAAAAGGCTGGGCTTCATTTGTTGAAGTAGTCCAACAATTTTTGGGCAACCATAAAGCTGAAACTTATGTTGAACTAGTAAATGAAATGCTTAACTGTTTCCAATCCCTTGGCTGTAACATGAGTATTAAAGTGCATTATTTACACAGTCGTTTAGACCGCTTCCCTGAAAATTTAGGGGACACTAGTGAAGAACAGGGTGAAAGATTTCACCAAGATATTAAAACTATGGAGGACCGCTACCAAGGAAGATGGGATGTGCATATGATGGCAGATTACTGCTAGAGTTTAAAAAAAGACTATTCCAAAATATATTCGAGAAAATCTCTGAAAAGAAGCTTCAGAAGTGTTCAATGACTTTTATCTCAAATCTTAGTACATAATTTCTATAAATTCAAAATTAAATGTATGATAATTATCTAATTATTATTAATTGTCAATTAAATCTGAATTCTTTAATCATCACCTAAATAAATTATATTTATTGTTCAAATTATTCATTGCAAAGAGGACATTTTATCAATAAAAAGCATGTTTTTCATTAATTCAATAAAAACGCTGTATCTTAAAAATTCGAGCTGATAGGCAAAAACTATTGGCATATTTGTGTTGAGGGCATCGAATTCACATAAAATCAGCTGAAAAATCTCTGGCACCAAAACACTTGTTGCGCAGTGTAATGCACACACACACACACACACACACACACACACACACACACACACACACACACACACACACACACACACACACACATTGTTGGGTGAATTGCTTTGAACATTTTTAAAATGACAATAATATCTGATTCATTGCGAGCTCGAATGCATTTCACATCACAATTGGATTTGCATCTTGTGTCGTGGTGTTAGAGTGCATACTTGGGTCGTGCAATAGGTTTCCCTTTTCCAAGCCTTATTCTTTGTTTTATTTGTAAAATGGATTTGTCTTCTGTCGAATGTCACACGTCTGCCACCCCACTCCCCCCATTCCCCCCACTCCCCCTCACTCTAGTTACATTGTACATGTGCTATTTGTTTAATCAAATTGTATTAATAATTGATTGCGTTGAATATAACGATTGCCTATCAATATCGAAGAGCTCGGTTCATTGGGTTCTTTGGGTTCGCTGGGTAACTGTTGAGCCGACTCAGCGCAAAATGAGCGAATTCCAAATAGCTCTAAAACGAACTTTCGCTGACTCCATTACACAAACTGAGCAATGTTTACATTTTCCTTTTACATTTCCCATACATATGTATTTGGTATGTATAAGTTCATTTTGTCTTAGTATGGGAGGCTCATCTGCGCAATGTCGAGCGCAATATGCCAGCAAATGGGGTTCATAGATGGAGCATACTCGTATATATAGTGGCTGAAATGGAATGCTTTCCAAATGTTACATGATACAATACAAAAGCATACATTCGCACAAAAACTTAAAGCGACACCATTTGGCAATTTGGTGTTACCGCGTTATTCGGAAATGAACTCAGAGAGAGAACAAGCTAAATATCCGGGAGAATTATCTGCTCTGTTCGCAAATTTAGGTCATTTCTGGGGTGGCGTTACGTCACTGCCTCCCTCGTGCGAGCTGCCGTAGTGCTGTCATTTGAACACGAACGCGCATATGCCTACATCGTCAGTATCAATTGCAGGTGGAGTGGGTCACTTCGACGTTTGTTGCAGCTGTAGGTCCCACTTCCTTAGTACTCGCGGCCTCATTCAAAACAATATCAAGTAATAATAGTGCTTTTGTGCAGTCTTATATACAAAACAATTGCATAACACAATTATGCTACGCTTCTGCTACGAGCTACGGCGTTACGAACTTTACCCGCCCGTAGCTCGTAGCGTTGTGGTTAAATTTGTAGTCCCTGTGTTTGTATTGCGGATATTCTCGTTCGGATTACGTTTTAATGTGTTTTAAAAAGATGTTTTAATTTTTGTGCTTCGCCACAGTTCTAATATATGCAATACAGTCCTATGCCGCAAATTGCGTATAATTAATTATAACCGAGCATAACAATTGCCGATCATTCCGTATGCAGTTGTCAGAACACACAACGTAATGCATACGTAAATGAATCCCAAAGTAGGATGAGCAGCCTAAATCACAGCCTTTGTCCCGGGCCCTTCGAGTGCAGGGCGTCTCATGGAGCCTCCCTCTTCACGATAACATTATTTATTTATTTAGCTTAACACGAGCGGGCATTCCGGATTATCGAGATAACTTTACCTTTTTAAAACATGTGTGCGGCTTACGTAATAATACGTTCGTTTTGATTGGAGATCATGTCTCGCCGCGAACACATTGGCTGCTGTTCATCATTTCGGCATTCCCCATAATAAATAACATTAGAATGTAATATTATACGCACATACGCACATATAGTACATTCATGTGAACAAAAGAGCTCTCAGTTGACATATTTGGGCCTTTTCTTGTTACGAGTATTTGATAAGAAAACACCCGGATTAGAAAAGAGCGGGAACTTTTATTTGTTACATTGTTAACATTCTCACGTAGTGTGTCGGGTGGGCAGGCATAGGGGGGCTGGCTCGGCCTAGTCAGTTGCTTTTCTCTGAGGCCGCTGACACGATTCCCAGAGACTTGTGTGAAGATGGGCAATGTGTGCGCGCATACTATATTGTTGCAATTATGAGTGTGCATGTCAGCGGTTGCAATGGTGCAATGGTGCAGTGACGCGTGCACTTTGTTTAATATAATAATGCAAAATGAGCTATTTGCCAAATAATTTGTGAAATTGAAGTAAACATTCTATAAACTGAAAACAATTTCATTAATTCTTTTCAACATTTCTCGTCGTTCAAGTCTGTGGGATAATATTTATCTAAATATGCACATATAAGCTGTGTAATGCCAAAGCTGCGCCATGATGGTCGTGATGTCTTGGGCAATTGCTACAGATTATTTACAAAATCCTGAAACACGAAAGGTTGCGAACACTCCTGTGGCTCTTCTCAGAGATGGAGTGATAACGCTAATGATGGCGATTAGCAAGAGGAGAGGGGCGACGGCAGGGGGAGGGGGGAGGGGGGCTAACAGCACAGATTCAACATTGCCCAAATGCTGTATCGTCATGTGTTTTAGTATATGTGAACGAATGCAGAGGGCGTAATAAGCGAATCCCGAACAAAACAATTGCGATAATTTGTTCTTGTATCGCACGTGAACGGAATATAGGTGTACTCGTATGGATATATGCAAATAGGACGAGAATAGATTGATCAGTTTGTTACTAATAAATATTGATTGTTTTATTTGCTATTATATTCAGGAAAACAACTATATGTATAATGTAAGGGGAATACAGGTTTTTCTATATACTGAAGGAAATTATAACTTTAAGATATGCCAAAATGTATTATAACATGTGAATTTATTATATCGTATTTAATAGGATTCTGCATTTGTATGCAATTATTATGCAAATAAAACGCATGCAATGCAATTACTTATTGTGAGCATTGATCCCGAATGTTGTTTACTTATTTCAGGATTGTTTGATCTGAGCGAATATACCTTCGTTTGTTCAACTTGTTTGCAACATCTCAACTCATCGAATGAATAATATTAATTACGAGTTCGCTGTTGTTCGCTGTTGTTCGCTGTTGTTCGTGGCAGCCTCTGTCTGTCCCAAATATTTAATTAAAGTTCCTTGTCAAAGGTATCTTGTTGCCACACAAAGCACATCCAAAGACAAAGCTGCGAATACTTGCGAACAACTTGCTCCCAAGCTCGGTTCCACCCATCCGGATGCATTCTTGACACCAACTATGTGCGAAGGTGTCCCGAAACCATCTCTTCTTCACATTCATGCAACTTTTATACCACTCTCAATAAATAAAGCCAAAAACACAATATAATGAAAGGGATGGGAACAAAGCTGGGATATAATAATCATATTAAATGACACAATTCGTCAACGATGATCCCTTTCTACACACACACAGAGAGAGAGAGAGAGGGCCTGTCCACTTTGAAGTCCACAATGTACTATTAATGATAGCTTGTATTTTATGTTTATGTGACTCACTATTGCGTCGTAATCGGTGCTCTGTTATGCTCTGTCTACTTTGGCAACTGACAACTGCAAAGAACATCACTTGAATCTCGCCCTATCATAAATATATATTAATCGGAATAGAACGTGTTCGCACAAAAAGCACACGGCTTAATAAACCATTATTCCGGTTTAATATTCCAATCAATATGTTATGTTGTGTGAAGTACATTCAATAAAATAGAATAATAATAATAAAAAGGTAATCAGTTTATTCAGTGGTTCCCAATGTTTGAGTTAATTACAAAAGAATGTGCTCATTGACAAACTGTTGGGAGTTTTTGTCCCTCCGCACTCCACGACGAAGAAGAGGTTCAATTGGAAATGTAAAAAAGTAATTTATGCTCCGAGAGTTGCTCCAAACAATAAATGAAGCGTTTTCTCACTCATTGAGTCTTGTTTCCTCTTAACAAATCATCTCGTGCTGGAGCTCTCTTCATTACCAATGTCGTGGCCATCACAACTGGCACTTCCAGAATACAACTGAAATGAGAAGATGGCTCGTGCACTCTGCTCTCCGCTGTTCTCATTGGCATTTATATTTTTCCATTAAGAATGAAATTTCTTAATGTTTTGTTTAAATTCGCTCAACTTTATTAAGATTAAATTATAAAGATAAAGTGCAAAATGTCTTTTAATTTCCATTCTATTATATAAATACATAATGCACAGTATGAGAGAAGATTTGTTCCACTCGAGACCTATTGTCTGAGGCCGGCTCGCTTCTTCGCAAGGGAATGTCAGCCGTATCTCCTGCACAATGGACTATCATATTGGCTGAAGAGTGGGAGGAGTCCCATTCATTCTGTAATAAGCCATTTCTGTGAATTGCGGTTATCTTTAAAACATTTTAAAATGCTTATATTTGTGTTCGAGCTTCGTACGTTGCCTCGAGTGTGATTCCGCGATATTGAGTATAGCAGAAACCACTAACAATTGTCATAAACGAACTCAGCACTAAAATGAGCAAATAAACGGCCCAAAAACACATTTGAGGTTATTTATGCAATATAGGCAACTATATATAGGATTCAGGTCGAATCGAAGTCTGGGGCAAGTTAGCAGATGTTGGCGTTGTGCCAGCTTTTGCCAAATCGATACTTGTGACCTACTACTGCCGCATGTTTGACGGTCACTGCCGGTCGTGCCGGATGGGAGGCAGGCATAGCGGATGCGGTGTTGTCGAGGCATCGAGGCAACAACAAGTGCGTTGGTTTCGCAATGCCACAGTTGCTTCACACATGCACAGCCCAGCACATGCATAATCGCGGTCGTGTCGAATATACAATGTTGCTCACGCTAATGCATATTCCCGCAGTTCACTTTGAATGTTCCTCTTTATAGGTTTGCTCCTATTTTGCATTGGGTTTAATATGTGGATTATATTGATTGATTGCAATCGGTCAGGTCACAGAGGGGAGTGAGGGGGTGAACCCTTTCTATTATAGGTCAATCAGTGTTCGTTTATGCGTTTGTAGGACGTGAATGAACGTCTAACACCCCATCTAAGCACATGCACCACTCTGCACACAATGACTGCGCAATTCGCGAATGTCAATCACTGTAATTGCATGCGCTTGGGTGCATTAGAAAGGGACAGGCATATGATGCGTTGTGTTCGTGCCTTCTTATTAATATGTTTTAATGTTACACAGATATGGTGTATTATGGAATGTGATAGCCATTGCTGTTTGTGGTTGCGATCATTGCTGATAATAATCATCAAAGTTTATTATTATTTGCGGTTTCTGCGCAAATAACACTTTCATGCTCGTTTCAATATTCCATTTATATGCACTTTCATAATTAATTCCTCTTCGAATGCATTCATCGATGTATTATGTTATTATTTGTTTTTATTATTATAAAAGTTAACATTGTTGACCGCACAATGAAGACAAGACAAGTCACAATCTTTAAAAGAAAAGTTGTTACTTTATGTTGTACACTTAATATCCACGATTAATTTAATTAAAAATTGTAAAATATAATAATGACAAAATTCAGTAAACTTGTAAAAGATTATTAAGATTAGCAATTTCGTGTTAATATTTCAGAACAGATCTCTAAAGAGAAGCACCAATTGTAACTGCCCCCCCTCCCGTGACCACCCCCTGTGACCTCCCACAAAAATGGAGGGGAAGTGTTGTCAATAGATCAGTGACAAGAGAAGAGGATTATCTCGTATAAATTAATTCTTTTTTGTTGAAAAGCCTGAAAAAAGCTTATTTTGAAGAGTGAACAGCAGGCACCAGACAGACCTACATTTCCTTTGCCACAGGTCCTTTTAGATTTTACTCTTTAGCCTATTGATACATTTTCCCACAATATATTACAGTACACTACACATACTATTGTATGTTCGACCGAAGTTAAACGGCACTCGGTTATAATTTAAACCAATGTCTTCATGCAATTGCTCGCAAACACCTCAACTCGTAGAGGCCCCAAAGCATGTATACGTTATAATGCGATTATCGTCGACTACGAGGCGCTTTTTCAACAAATTTCTTCAAAACTTTTACAGCGAGCTTAGTGGAGGCTTTAGACCTACATACTGGTAGATGAAATGTTATGCGCAACGTAACATCGCACTTATTTCTATTGCCGTTAGGACGGAATTCCGTTGAGAGCAAGTAATCATTTGAAAACTAAACTTTGTAGTATTTTTCTAATGCGGTTGGATTTCAGAAAAAAGCTTCAGCGAATTTCGTAGGAGAAGTTCTACGTTCCAGCTGAAAGATTGTTAAATGTTGGAAGGAATATAATCATCAGTGAATTGATTGCTGTTTTAATTCCAGAACAGAAGTTGATCCAAAGTGGCGGGAACACATGCTCATAAACAAGATAAATGATCCCCTCACATCCGGTGGCTGCCAGTGGCTCCCAAAGGTCGGGTGTCTTCCGGCAATTTCCCGCCATTCATCATTAACTCCATTCTCCCGCACACCTTTACGATGCTATTTATTTCATGAATATTCCGAAGGTGCGGCTGGGAAGGAGATTGAGCAAAACCTGTCTCGAGTGCACAATGTACATCCCTGAATGACCATCATCATGCATACGTCTTATCTCTTACTAACTTGTCAGAGAGGCCAAAAATCTCAGATAATATAATTCAAGGATTTTCGACACGAAGGTTTACCTGTGTTTTAAAACTCCCTACATTCTTGTTGAGCTATTTCCCAAATATGCAATATTGGCAGGATTGTCTTCATGAGACCTCTGAGACTGTTCATGAAAGAAGAAGAATAAAATTACATATCACATTGCTTATATTCTTGTAGAAGAAGTGTGCATACTTACTTGTGTATTACCTATTTTAAATTCTCTAAAAGCCTCTCTAATATTCGTCTTTGCCCTTTGGTGTAAAACAATCTATTTTCCCGCCAAAATTCCGTCATGACAGCAGATCTCCTGAATTACTAATGCTTCGTCGTGGAATCGATTACGGCCTTTATTGCTCACGATTTAGGGCACATTCTCGCATCTTCTGAATGATTAACTGCGAAACCCAATATTACAGAAAATGGAAGAAATAGATTTTAAATATTAACCGATAAGATATAAATTCGTTTGTTTCGACTAAAATAACACTTTTATTCTTTTTCTATTTACATTCACAGAATTGTGGTCTTTATTGCGATGCGGTTAAGGTCGCTATCTTGCCATCGCGCTGTCGTGTTATGGTTTCGATGGAAATATATAAACGATATATCAACCGATGAAACAATATCGGAAAGGCAATCAATCTTTGATTCTGCCAGATAGCCATATAGGCGCTCTCGCTCTGGCGCGGGCAGTCGCGGTGCGGTCGGAGAGGGACGCCACTATTGTGGAAGAGGAAATGTAAAATTAATCGCAGCCATTTTTCACGTGGATCTTTGTGGAAACGATTCCGATGTGTTTGGGTTTTGTGAATGATTTGAGATAATGTTCATTCGATACTTTAATAGTTGCATTCCGAATATGTGTGTTTAAGATCATCATCATAGCGTTATTAAGAGCCTGGCATATGACCACACTCCGCTTGATGTTAAGCTAGAGTGCGGGCCATGAGCATTGACAACTGTTACCACAGACAGACGTCCGCGTGCAACAGTCGACTCCACTATGCCGGCTTGAGTCCATGCAAGTGTGAGGGAGTAAATTTAAATGCTAATTTGACTGAACAAACAGTGATTGCCTTTGTTCCGCATTCTCTTAATGCATATTCATGCGGGACTACGCCGTGTTTCACAATCGCATCGCAGCACGAGAAACTAATTTGCTTCGTGAACTTTGGCGTTTTTAGGCGGCTTTTAGATAGAGGACGACTCACAATGCAACTTTATGATATAGTAGTCCGGCTTCGCTTGATATGTGCGAGTGTGTCGCAACAGCTGCCGTAGAGCAATGCCACCCGGCATAGTGATGCCGGCTTATAGCACCCGAAACTGAGTCTTAAGTGATCCCACTCTACTGACTGAAGGACCACAGTGGTCATGAACAGATGAGTTTAATAAATGATTGGCCAGTTCTGTGCGAGTGACCAATGAGTGAGCAGGTGGCTTAAAGGAGAACAATTTATCCAATCCGTGGGGTTCGTGTGATATCCCGCGGGAGAGATCGGACACATTTCTCCTTTATCAAAGTAAAAAGCCGCTATTTTATAAACAGGGACTTTTCATTGCCATTTACAGTATTTAATCAGCTGAGTAATTGATGTATTGCCCTTTAGCATTTCGTTTAATATAATGCACAAATATACGCAAACGCAAAGAGCATATCCAATGACAAAAAGGTCACACATTGAATTTGCATTCAAATGGAGTTTGGCAATAAAACGGCTCAATTCCTGAAATGGGACGTTCGAGCCCTTCAGCCTTCGTGCTAACATATTCCACTATACGTATAGCAATGCTGTTCGCAGTTCGCAGACGGACATGACAGCACATCGATGCATGTATTCTGTCATGTTAATTAATACATGCGAGAGGTTGTTTTATGAAAGTGCTGCCCTCGCGTGTCAATGGTGCACAAATATTTCAAAGCGATCCCAGTTTATCATCAATAGTGTTGTCACCACATCTGCATATCGATGTTTTACGTTGTTTCGCTTCCCGAATTCTATTTTTATATTATTTTTAATAAGAGATATGTGATTTTTCTTCGAACTAAAACTGAATTTTATGATTACATTTTTCAGCCAGTAGTGATGTAATAAATAATTTCATGACATCATTCACACAATACTTACTTGTAACAAAAGGGTGGGTCCATTAATTACACCTGTAGTCATATTTGCAATTGTCTGAAACAGACAACACCGACGACGTATTACATAGACATTTCGTAATAGTGCAATGATGTCGACATCGACTTCGGCACATCACTAGAACGCTGAACAACCCTTACATTAGTAGGTCAAGAGGGTCGACGCAGTCAATGGTGTAGAAGTTATACATGTTTCACGTTATTTGCCTTTTTTGCCTTTCCCTCTACAAACTCAGCATTTCTAATAATAAACAATTCTTAACTTTCAGCAAGAAAAATAACTTTCACTTTGTTTCAAAATGTGCCCGAAAGCCTCATAAATAATTAAGTTGCATTTTGCTTTTTGAATATTTCATTTTAAAGCAAGTTGTTAAAAAAATGAAATTGTTTCATTTTCAAATTATATTACTCGCCGTCACGTGCTATTAGCTATCAATCCGCGGTTATGAGGCTTCTGGCTTCATTAAACAAGCTTCAAGTTTTTCAGCGCCACCTAGTAGCGCGTGTCAAAATTACATCTGCGCATTTTTACTGACGCAGTTCGTGTAATTCTCACGAGATGGCGCTGCTAGATACCTCTTCATGAATTACTTATTTTACGTGTCTGAAATTACATAGGTACTTATAGTTTTTGTAATATTATATTGATTTGTCTGCATGGGTGACTGAAAATAAGCGAATGGGAAATAATCGCTCCTCATTTTATCACAAAACATATTAATTGCTGAAAAACGCCCTCCGAAGCACTTGGACACACCCGACATTATTATGTCATCACGTTTTGGTCGCATTGATCCGGCTCGCTTGCATAAGATTACTCATGTTTGGCAAAACACACAACGACGAGCGACTATTAAAGTTACTTGCGTTATGACATAATGTAATCAAAGAGGAAGGGGAGACATCTCGAACGACTAATTGCATCGAGTTGGTGAACGCGTACACTTAATACACTTCGTAATATAATTGTTACCACTCATAAGCACTTGTGCAAAACTCACTCTTCGTGCGTAAACATAAATTGACCGCAGAATCAACCAGATCATATATTATTATTATTATTATTACACATTTGAATCACTTTTGTATTACTTAGTCGTGTAAAGTGCTAAGTGATCACTTAATAATGCCTTATAATTGCACTATTGTGTAATAATTTGCTTAATGATGTAAAAGAATGAATCCAGTCCTTTGGTTTCATCCCGAAGGATGCCAAATGGGTGCAATTTATTTAAGTGTCACCAATTTGCTGACGAAACTTTTTCTCTCCTTTTTCAGAAGCGTTGGCGTTACAGGAAGTGCTTTCAAAGAGCCGGAAGTGAGATAAGATGGCGGCGTTCGTTGCGAAACAGATGGTGGGGAACAAGCTGAGTGCTGTCAAAGGTGAGTCCGATGCAATGACAATGAGTACTATTGGCGTTCTACTAACAGTGACGCAAATGACACAAGAACTGTGACGTCATCGTAACTCACTCATCTGTCGAATGTATTATTACGTGATGATCCGAATGATCTATTGATTCACATTTTGTGCGATCTTTGATTGCTATTTTTACGTTCTAATGTGTCTATCTCATATTTCTGAGAAATAAATAAATATATAGCAATAATTCTCTCTGCTCTTGGTAACGCCTCCATACTCGTTGTTAAAAATATTGACACCACTTGGCTCAGTTTGAGCGAACAAAATAATTGCAAAAGGTGTTCGTGGCTATAGTTATTGGAATTATGATTTATCTGCGGAAAGTAAGGGGAAGAGGGGGGAGTGTTACAATGGAGTGGAAATACTCGCGGGAAATCTGTAAAATGTTGGCGGCTCCCGGGCGGTGTGGTGCGGTGGCGGGAATCGAACGGAGGACTCGACGACAGCCGCAATCGCCTCCAATGACACAGGCGGCTTTATGTCTATTGTGCTGTATTTCCTTTTGTGATCGTTGAGGCTTTTGTTATGTGGGAGCAATGAATTATTCACTTTGTTGTACAAATTACTTGAAATAATATTTTGGTTTATTTTTATTCCAAATTATTACGTAATATTTCTAATGAAGTTCCCGAAGTAGATATAACATGAACAAATTGGGACCAGTGACTCGTACTAAAAGTATATGTAATGTAATGGTGAAGGCATCTGAAAGTGTGAGCATTATTCCTTTTATCGGAGTTTCTCTGGATTTATTTGTTAAATATTGGCTTATTGTTGTTTAGTCACGTGTCTGCAACGACGCGCTCTCTGCTCTATTGGACGTGTCATTATTTTTAACAGCCCTCGTTCTCGCGCGAGAATAGTTTTGTGAAACACGCACAACGTATTCAACTCCCACACAAGATATAGACAATAAATGCTTTTTAAATTTAAATTATTTGTTTGTGTAAAATGAAAAAAGGAACAAAACAAATAAAAGTTCAAATTACAAAGATAAGAATTTTATTGAATTGATTTTCTGATACAATACTTTATATTATACTTCATTATTCACGAGTTTATTAAAAATATATAAAAGTTGATTATCATATTATATAACAATGCACATCGCATACAATAATAATAAGTTGATGACACAAAACATTAGAACGAAAATAATTACAAAAATACATAAATATATTATTAATTAATTGCAACATATTCAATCTCTCAATCTTTGCAAAAAACACATTTCAAAATTATGAAAATTGACTGAATATGACGGAGAGGTCATCTGCGACGTTTTGTTACGGCTTAATAAAGATCGCAGTCAGGCCTCAAGTTAATGCACAGAACATTTGCAACAAATGAGAATTACTTGACTGCATCTGCGTATAAGTGCATCAAAGCCCAATGCGCTGTTTGGCAGGCAAGTGCACGCCCAGCGCAGCCGCCAGTGCAGCCGACGCCTTCTCGTCGTATGCGCATTTCGGCTGAAGGTCGACGAAGGTCCACGCGGCGGCGGAAGTGGGCATCGGCAGTGGCAGTGGCTCCACGACCCCACACAGCTCGGCCATGCTCCTCTCGATGTACGCGGAGAGTGGCGGAGAGCGCTTCATCAGCTCGTACTCCAGCTTGCGGCTGTTCTCCTTCCTGTGTGCAGGGAACGTGTCCTCCTGCAAAGCCATCGCAATCAGTACCCATCATCACGCACGCAGCGAAATGCAGCGACCGCAAACACTCGCACTTACCAGCTTCTCAAGTCGGTTGTAGTAATCGCAGACATATTTGAAGTCGTTCCTCTTCCCCAAGTGCAGCCATGTCAGGACTGCCCTTTGTATCACCGACGCCGAGTATATGGTGTCGTCCTTCGGGTTCAGCAAGTTGTGTTCTCCATCATCTTCCAGAAGTTCCCTCTCGTCTTCGACCACGTAGTCCGGTGTCGGCAGAGCGCGCACTTTCTTCAGTTCCTTGTTCGACATAGTGGTCACTTGCTGCTCCTTGCTCGTATAAGCACTAATGAAGTAATTTTCACAATGGCATCTTTTATATACCAATCAATTCGTCTTCAGGTAATCCTAATGCTTCCAGGAACCAATCCGCGCCCCATCGCCACCCGGAGATGCTGGCGGCTACCTGTCTATTGTTTTATTGTAATGTAGTTCGCGAAATTGAAACAATCGTTCCTAATCCCTTTTATTACATTGCTACCTGTGGGGTGCAACGACAGCGCATTCGTTAATATGCCAAATTACTGGAATTACTAACCGTACCTGCGTCTCATGAATTCACTCGATTTTATTTATTTATATTCCGTTTTATTAATTATTTAAATGGAACAACATATTGAGGCATGCAAACTTCAACCGGGACCCCTTTATGCGGAGATTCCGGAATAGATGTGTTATTCGTGCATTTGGGTTTTGAAGCAATCTGTTTATAAATTTATTGGAGACATAAATAAAACGCTTCCCATCTCGAATAGGCCAGCCGGCATGTCAGCTGTGTCTACTTTCTGTTAAAGCATGTAACAGTGTGACATTGTCATATTATGTTATATGAAATAATGCTCTTTATATGAAGCGCTTGTTACGTGAGAACGAGACTTTCCTTTTAGCTTTTTTAAGCTTTAAGCTTCGCTCGTCCACACGTTCGACGCACGTGCACATCATTGGCTTCGTTCGGAGACCAACTCGAGAAAGGTCATCGTATGGTTTTATGTATTTTTTAACCATTATATTATATGTTGTAACAAACATATACATATATATATATATATATACATACATATATATATATGTGTGTGTGTGTGTGTGTATGTGATATTAAATCACTATAGGACGGATGTTGATTGTGATTTTCAGGATGGTATATTTGTGATGTGTCAATTCTATTCTATTCTCAGACATCATCCGTCAAATCACTTGGTCAAAATACAAGATGCAACAACTGTAATAGCGGCTTGTTCACTTCAACAATTATTATAATAACATTGTACTACATATATTCAGTTTTCACAGACTGTCATCGCAGCTTCATTCAGAGTGTAAAATGCTTTAACTAATATTTGTTTTATACGTGTTTTAAATTCCATATCATTCAACAATTCCTACTAATATAATGAATGTGTATGTGAGTTTGTTTGTTACGTTTTCACGCAACAACTACTTAACCGATAATCATGAAACTTTGTACACATACCTATGTTTGGAGGTACTACAAGTAACATAGGATACTTTTTTTATTATAGTTTCCAAATGACTATAGTTTCAGCTGTTTGGAATTTTTCTATATGTATTTTTATTTCCGTCTGTCATTTTTATATATTTTTATATTGCACTGTATGTAGTAATTTTTAAAAATTGATAATCCCAGCCAAGCAAGAAAATATAGTTATCATATTGATTCATTTCTATTGAAATAACCTCTGATACTTATTTAATGACTTAAAAGCGAGCGAAGCCGCGGGTAAAAGCTAGTAAATACATAAGAATGCCTTTGACGTTGACAATGCTGTCTCAAATTAATGAATACATTAGGTAATTAAAACAAAATATAATTAATTACGTGATTTAATGAAAATAAACTACAAAATAGTCATTCAATTAATAATTCATGTCAAATTTATGATTATATTAAAAAAAAACAAGAAATACATTTAGTATTGATAAGATTGTATAAAAATTGATTCCAACGAGACGACGTACGCCGCATGCGCATTATTCGCTGACAAGTTGGGCGGCGTGGGCGTATTCGTCATTGTTCTCACGTGCCACGTTCGCATGGTTCATGTTGGGCTTCCGGGCTACGTCTGCATAGTTCTGCTTCGTGTCATAGTTCTCCTTCTCCTCGTCGTTGTATTTGTGCTTAGTGCTCTTTTTGCCCTTCGGCCCTCTGCCCTGGGAGGCGCTCCTGCCCTCCTTGTTGCCAGCCCTCAACGCGTCTTCGTCGTCCTCGTGAATGAACAGCCCACTGAGACTGCTGCAGAGCACGCCATCGAAGCTCTCATCCAGTTCTGCTGCCGCCGAGCTCCTTTGGCCTGATCTGTCCTGAATGTAATGCAGCAGAGTGTTTAACGTCGAACTGAGTCCCCTGGCGTTGGTGTAATGCTTAAACTCGTTCAGGAACGTCGCCATATCCTTCCCGTTGCTCTTCAAGTAATTAGTAATAGCGATGCTGGCGGGAATGATCGTCTCCGTCGACGGCACTCCGCGGCAGTTGGCGCCGTCAGCGGTCGACTCCACCCGATCGCTTTGTTGCTCCGTGTACAGGTTTGGGAACACTTGCTGTAATATCTCAGCTTGGGGCGATGAGGTAGGCAGAGCGCTGAACTCGAGGCTTCGGCTTACTATGCGGGCTTCTCTCGGCAGCGTGTTTTCCTGGAAATTTGTTTACAATAATTAAAAGGTATTGACGTACATGTAATCACAAAACACTAAATAAGCATATAATAACACCACTGTATTATTGCATTGTACGAAAATGAGGCTTATTGAAGTAATGTGGGTTATATATAGTTGGAATGCTTGCGATGTGCTCTACTCACGTGTTGTTCAAGAAAGTGGTAATACTTGCAGACGGCATTGAAGTCGTTCTTCCTCCCAGTGCCAATCCAAGCGATCAGCGCCCTCTGCCGGGTCACTGCGGAGAAATTGTAATGAGGCTCGCGGAGTAAATCGTGGACGCCTGAAACAATTGTTCATTACAATTATTAACAACCTCACTATAGCTTACCTCCACTGCAGTGCAAAGCCGCTCACCATCATCCTCCATAATCTCCTCCGCGTCAATCTCACACGCGCGATAATCCCCTGACGCCATTGCCATGCTGAAATGAACACACGAAAACACTGAGAGTACCCTTTATGTGATTAATTCGCTGCTCTTTCGAATCTGCAAAAGCAGTGCTCTCTGCTGTTGCTGCCGTCGATGCCGGCGATGTTGTGCGGGAGACATGCCCACACTAGCTGCCGGCCGACACCCGACCCTTTCGCAGAACAGCCTGCCATTATAGTACTTGCCTAATTGTTTTCAGGTAGGCGGCTGTAATCACGTTAAATAATAATAAACATTTGTGTACAATTGTTTTTTAATGAATTCATTTATGCTTATAAATATTTCCGTGAAGGCTTAGGAATTTTGGTTTTCCAAAAAGTATTCACAAAACAACTTTATTGAGTAATTGATTTATGTAAATTTATAAACATAAAGCACTTTGTAGAAACAAATCGTAAAGGATGCAATATTATATGTTTGTAGGTAATTTTTCAGTTTTGCAGTTGTATATATATGAAAGCTGTTAGATCCTCATATATCGAATTGACATGCTTCCTTTGTCCCTCTTCGTGTTAACCGCAGTGAATAAACATTGTAAATTATTAATGAACTAAGCATTCGTTTCAGAATGCGTTCCCACGTGGTCACATGTGCTCTAACACACAAATGTAGAAAAGCATATTAAACTTTTATTGATAACTGCTTGGAGTTTGCGCTAAAATATATTCACAGTATATTTATGTGTCTCGTGTGTGGGAAGCATCACGAACATGTGATTATTTGGTTGTGTTTTCCCAATCCTATAATATAGGATCCTTCAAGCGAAGCGTGAAGAGGCATTTACTGGGGCCGGCATAGTGATGACGACTGGAAATACTTGGTTTCCGGTTGTCAGCGCTCATGGACCTCCAGTGCAGCTTTACATCAGGCCACTGGAGGTCACATGTCGTGTCCAACAATAAAAAAAAAAAAAAAAAAATTACAATTTAAGCCAAGCAAAGTGATTTTGCGAATATATCACTCACTTCCATTAATATTACTCAAAGACACAACTCACCCTCACAAGTGCAAACTGGAAAAGCAGCAACATGTGCCTCTGCCTGTCCATAGTGCCAATAACCACCGACTCTTAATGTTGATATCTTCCCTTCAGCCAGTAACTGCTCACTTGAACGAAGTATTGCCAATGTATCATGAAACTTTGTTCACATATTTTTGGAGGTACTATAATATAAATATGTTTACTATAGTTTCTCTCATGGGCAAGTGACATGCATGGTAGCCTGTTCGCGAGTGTCTGACGCTCGGAATGTACTCATATTTGCACCCGACATACATATGTTACTTATAATATAGTCTACAAAAATATCTTCGATTAATAGTCTGCATTTTAAATTGTTAGAATTCAAAATTATTTATTTTTCTTACAGTGAATACTTCATTTTAACATTTGTTGTTTTAATTCAATAAAGCATATTTTAAGTTTTTGAAACATCATTGTATGTAGTAATTTTTAAAAATTGATAATCCCAGCCAAGCAAGCAAATATAGTTACCATATTGATTCATTTCTATTGAAATGATATCTGATACTTATTTAATGACTTAAATGCGAGCGAAGCCGCGAGTAAAAGCTAGTATTAAATATAACAACATTATCATGGTATTTATTGGGAAGTCATTACTTTGTTTTTTAACATGGCAATACTCAAATTGCCAAACGTGGTAAGTGAGGTGAAACATTTTTAAGAAATTTGAAGCTGCCCGCATTGCCTCTTAAAATAGAACGCTCGCTATTGGGGGCGGCTTTGTGTCGGCTTCATTCGCTCGTAGCACGCAGTAATATGCAGTAATTACCTGCATTTGGCCATCGATTAGTGTTTGTGGAAGGAAGTTGCTTCAGGTAAATGCATTCCCTTTAACTTATTGTTTTATTATTTCCATGAAGAGAAGAAGTGAAAGTTTGTTAATATTTATATTTGTTTGTCCACGTGTCCTGCTATTTGCTCTTAAATGTTTCTTCATACGTGGTGTGATACAAGGAGGTAGAAATACTTTTGTGTAACATATGTTTTATTATTTTTAGCAATGTTACTACACCATGGCGTATGAAGTGCAATACTGAATACTGAAACATGAAAATTGGGTTTGTAAATGAGATCAGCGCCAGCAGCTGACTAAACGTGATCTGATGAGGTGTTCTGCACGATGTGGTGACGTCACGGGTCAATCGGCGATGAGTGCGACAGATGGTACTTGTTTCACTGTTTGAACACCGATGTAATAGTGCTCCTCGGTTGTTATTGTGTGTGCTGCGATTCTGTGATTATGTGAACAGTTTGATGGAAACGTTTATGCGATTAACCGCACAAATTCCAATTGCTATACATTGCAACTCTTTGGTTCAGTGTCCGGACAAATGGTAACAATGATAAACACTTTTACGTATTAGCAATGTGATGCATATGTCTGTAAAATCATAATATTGAGATATTCTGTAATAGTGAATGCCACGCTGTGTGGTATATCCCACCAACTCCCAAATAAAGGGTTCCTCTTTCCCACTTTAATTGGGTATTTATTATTATAATTACATTAATGTAATAATTACGTTTGCTTTTATTCTCCATTTATTCCCGAATAAGGGTTTTTATTAATGAGATCATTCGATGTCCACAACTGCCTCGGCTATGCCGCCCATTCGCATGTTGGCACATGGCATATGATGGGAAAATGCCAAGATCACATTCACTTTCAGATATGAAAGGGTCCCTAGTGACGGTTAAGTAAAGAAACTGTACTTTATGTTGAATTATGTTTGGTCCTGAAAAGGACCGTTTTTGGTTTTGTTCGTGCGCTCCCCAGGAGGAGCCCCGTTACGCGTCGGAAAAGCACTTAGGCAGGACGACGCACTCCCATGCGCCGGAGTCGGTCTGCCTTACTTTCAGGCGCTTCTCTCTCTTCATGTCGTCAAACCATCGATAGTCCTGCGAAGGCTTCTCGGAGCTTGACGACGTCGAAGATGAGTCGGCTCCCGAACGTCCAAGTGCTTCGTCTTCCGGCCGCTCGTCGATCGGTCGTTGCCCATACCGCTTAGTACGATAAATAGGCAACGTGGTTCGCAGCTCGCCCAGGCAGAGTGGCCGCACGACGGGCACGCAGAACACAGTTGAGACGGGTGCCATGTTCTTCGTTCGTTTATCAAATGTTGAATGAATTTGTTTTCACAGTAAAGGTGTATTTATAATAGAATCGTTGAACCAATCAGCCTCGTTAGCTAATGCCCAGTTTCAGGTAGATCGCATTTCTAACTACCTGTATTAACGTATTAACGGTAATTTCAATTAAGCAATGGTACCGTTTTATTTTTTGAATTTTAGATTTTTCAGAAATCATTCTTAAATTTCAAGATGGTATTTAATAAAAAAGACACAGTTCTAATAATAACTGTTTATTGCACTTTTAAAGAAAATATTAAACAAAGTTGTTGCCTGTTGTATATTGGGCGATATTATAGGATCCTTAATTACAAATGCCACATGGTTTTGCTGTGGGCGAGATGCAAGGGAAGGGGCTGTCAATGAGACGGAAGTGCGCTCAGGCTCTATAAAGCCAAGAAAGCATGATTTTGTTGATATTTCAATGTTATGTGATTGTTCTCCTTAATTTTCTCCAACCATGAACACATGTACATAGGAATGGTGGATGTCATATTGCAAACAATCGATACACAATGTATAGAAGCTACAATGTCTTCTTAAACAATAATTTTATATTTTCAGTCATAAACTTGTCTGCAACACACTATATGGTTGCGATTTATTTTAATAAATATATTATATCATAACTATTGTTTTAATTTACCCTTTGCCTCTAAAAAGCACATCAACTTATTTCTATTTCACATGAAGCTAATTGTCATCTTGAAATACGGTTGTGTGATGCTGCATGTGTGATGCTGCATGTGTGATGCTGCCTGTGTGAGCTGCATGTGTGATGCTGCATGTGTGAGCTGCCTGTGTGAGCTGCATGTAACACTCCTTTCCCATGTTGTGTGTGAATCATTTGTTTTATAATGAGAAGAGTCCCACATGCGCTCGTACATTTGCACAAAACTGCATTTAGGGCATAATAACATACTGAATGTGGAATAACAATGTTGCTGCATTAGAGGCTGCAACTGCCAGGCTCTGCACTACGGAAGGTTGTGCCATGAACTACATATTATAGAAAGTATAAAGATATGTTGAAGGGATGTTTCGGCGATGTATTATAACAATGTGTGTTGTCTAATTCTGAAATAAGATACATTATTAAAGCACACAATCACACTAATTAATTTCATAATTCACAAATACTAATTCACATTGCTTGTTATTCGTTGAATTATGTTTCAGGAGTTAAATTATACAATCACTACAAAATACAAAGCAATTGAAAATATCTCCATTGTTCTCGTAATAACCAATCAATGATAGGCTTTCTAAATGTGTCTACGTGCAATGCAGTTACAGCATGGTATTTAAAGTTTGCTTTGTTACGGCTGAAACATACTTTCAGTTAATTTAAACGTGTTTATCATTACCATTAGAAAGACAAGTAATAATTGTAATGACATAATTCAGGAAGCAAACTTGTAATGATGTCATTAACAATTAATATAACAAATTAATGTAATGTAGAAAAGGACGCAAGCAGCTTTACGCCAACATGCACAAAGAACATGTTACTGCTTGTCACTGAAACGTATTGAGAAAGGAGTCACAACCTTGTGCATTCCATTCCATAAACACAATAACTTCATATGGATATATGGCTGCTGAAATAGCTTGAAATGAGCTGTGATGATCGGATTTTATGACATTAGAAAGCATTGTATACAGAGGCGGCTCGTCCTAAAGAGCGCTGGTGCAGTGCACTCCCACGAAAATTACAGAACTTATATTACAGCGGCGTAGATATAGGTAATATAATATACTATTGTATAGGCATAGTAGAATAGAATGAATGTAATGTAAGGATAGTATGTATTATGAAGAAATATAGATTACTTCTGTAATTTTCGTGGGAGTGCACTGCACCAGCGCTCTTTAGGACGAGCCGCCTCTGATTGTATATTTGTATTTATTATATTTTTTCATAATTTTATGATGACAAAATATTAAGTAAATAGACTAATACATATTAGAATCTTAATGAGAAAACTGTATGATTGAGATGATTGTGCGTATGGGATGTACTAAGGGACTAACTTGTGTTAAACTTCTAAAGATGGCTTAATTTAAAACTAAGCAAGAATGCACCCACCCGGCTACTCATACTAACATTATATTGTACAGGCTAAGATTGGCGAGTTTGTTATGATTTCTACTCGTCACATGCCTAATTCTTGTAGATTGTAACTATGCGCAAGAGCCGAAAGGGCCTATACAAAATAAAGATGTTTGGTTTTAATAATCTTTTTTCATACATTTTGCAAATTGTCACAATTTAGTATATTGTACAACATGTGAGCAATTAAGAGCTTTTTCTAAATTGTGTATGTAGTAATTATGATTACAGCAATTAAGTTTTGCCTCATTTTATGTCAATTACTGAATTTGTCTTATGTAGTACGTGTGTATTGAACGATAGAAGGTAACATTTTTAGATAACACAATCTTGTATGTGCTTTCGCATTAACAAAAATAATACAGGAAAGCTGACATAATTGCATGGAACATTTGTTTTCGTTGGGCATAATGCAATAATATTAGACGATTTGTAATGAAACTTTGTAAAATATGAATTATGTGTGGTCCTGAAAAGGACCGTTTAAGTGTGCTTCCATCATGTCCGCGAGAAGCACCTGGGTAGCACAAAGCACTCCCATTCCCCAGACTCCGTCTGTCTCTCTTGGAGACGCTCTTCCTTCTCCAAGTCGTAAAACCACTTCCAATCGTGAGATGGCGGTCTCTCGGAGTCAGGCGACGTCGCACAGGAGCCACTGAAATGTATGGACATTTCAGGAGAGCTAGCGTAGTAGTCTTCCGTGTCTTCTACGAAGGGCGTCGATAGCGGACTCACATCGGGGTATGTAGCCCGTGGCTGATGTTGTCCATAAATTGGCGAATAGTGCATCCCAGGGTACAGTTGGTATACTGGCACGTAGTACACCGGTGCGAAGTAAACAACTGACACTGGTACGAATGCCATCTTGATCGTGTGCTTGCAGGATGTGAACTGATTGCAGAGATCAAATGATGCCCTATTTATATCAAACGAATGCCCCAGCTGTCAGCCAATCAGGAGCGAGTATCACACACTAGTCAAAAAAAGTATTGCACCACTTGAACTTTTTACGATTTGAAATAAACAAACTAACTTTTGATAACAAAAATGCATCTGAAGTGTTTCTTATGATAATTGTAACACTTGAAATTAGGTTTTTTGTTGCATTCTTTTAATTTTAACGATGTTTGACACTTCAACCTATATTTTGTGTTAGTATGACTTTTGACTTACATCACTGCGGGTCGAAATTTCGTTATTTTGATAAATAATTTTATACTTTTTTGTTATTTTTTGAATACTATCAATCCTGCACAATGCCAAAAAGAACAATTTCGCATTTTGATCAAGTGAAAATCATTGCACTTCGTCAGAGTGGGATGTCGTTGCGTAATATCTCTGCTGAAGTTGGTATCTCACATACTGATGTTCTAAGGATCTGGCAGAGGTTCACTCAGACTCAGAACGTTAGAGATTGACCTAGAACAGGTACACCAAGAGCCACAACTCGTAATCAAGAACGGTATCTTCGAGTGTTGGTGCGCAGAAATCCTTTTCAAGCGGTGAGGCAATTAAGGAATACGTCCCAAGAAGCTACATAAGTCAACGTGACGCCGCAAACCATTAGAAATAGGTTACATGAGACTGGACTAATGTCCAGAAGACCACGACATGGACCGAACCTAAACAGGACTCGTAAAGCAGCAAGTTAAAACTGGGCGCGAGAACATCAAAATTGGACCATCGAATAGTGGGATCTTTGTTTATTCTGTGATGAGACCAGGATATGTTTTGTGCCTGATGACCACAGAGAAAGGGTCTGGCGATCACGTGGACAACGTTCCATGCTCAAATTGAGCCTTCCTCATTTGCAGCAGCGTGGTGGTTCAGTTATGTTTTGGGCTGGGATTATGTATGGTCGTCATATCCCGTTAATTCCTATACGGCAAAACATGACTGGCCAAATCTGCCTGGAAGAGATACTAAAATCTGTCGTGTACCCATATCGACAGAAATTTGGCCCAACATTTACCCTATTTGACGACAATGCTCGTCCGCATCGATCTAGGGCTATAAACCAATTTCTCCTAGAGAAGAATACAAGAAGACTACGATGGCCAGCCTATTCCCCAGACATGAATCCCATCGAACATGCATGGGACATGCTACAAAACGCATAAAAGTGAGGGTCCAAGAAACTTTGACATTAGAAGACCTAATTCATATCGCTGTGACGGAATGGGATTTCCTTCCTCATGAACACTTGAATAACTTAGTCAGGAGCATGGAGAATAGGGTCAGGGCATGCTTAAAAGCCAGAGGGGAGTCACCAAATATTGATCAAGGCAAAAAAAGAATATAAATAAAGGTTAATTAGCAGATATCACCAGTCTTATGTGTATAGTAAATTTAACGTTTTTCGCTTATTTTAGAATTTTATTTGTCTTGCATTGAATTTTCCTTATAACAACTTTTATCTGGCCATGCCAAGATAATGTTTCGTAGCCAATCTCTCTACCTGATTTATAAACCGGTTTGCGATCGTTCAGCATGTTATTGTTCCCATAGTTTATTGTTCTAATGTAATTTGTTATAGCATTCCGTGAAATAAGTTTTTTTCCTATAGCCGAATGGTCCCACTTTGAGCTCGCTATCGAATCTTCTCCCAAGTCTTGCATTGAATTTTCCTATAACAACTTTGACATATCGTATATTATGTGTCTAAAAGCAATATCTTGAATGTTCTGAGCCCAGTTTTTTTCCTAATTCAGTGATCTCTCACCTCCTCAGAATCATATTATGTGTCACCAATTAACTCTCCTCTCCCCAATTAATTCCATATAGTAGGAGTGTCACCTCATTGTCAGCATGCTTTCAGCAACAGAAATGGACCTTCATCGTTGTATTACTTGTAATACATTTTACTGTTTAATATTCTTAAACTACTTGTTCCATAAATTACTTTAAATCGATGGTTCACATTAACATAGCTCAGTATGTTTGATTTCATCAGGGAATCGCCCAATCAAAAACCTTCGCTATGTCTGATACCTCCTTGTGCCAGCCAGAGTGAAGCCAGTGCATAGTAATTCCTAGTTGTTAGTGTGGCCTTAA
>JAPWLS010001988.1:0-75496 GCA_028551675.1 Tineola bisselliella | reverse complement strand
CGTTTGAGTATTTGTAGTTGAAATTGTCACTTTTAATTGTTGTGTTTTTCTTTCGTTCTTTTTGCTGATAATGAATTAGTTTTATCCCTGTTTCATGTTTATACGTCAATAAAGTCTTCCCTCATGGCCAGCGCAGCTAATTTAGCTACTCACGTGGCGGAATGTTAAACTAATATTATAAATTAAACAGTACATATTTGATACGCAATTGTCGTGTGCCTGCTATAAGTTGTGTGTCGATATATAGAATTTTCGCGATCGTGTGTAATCTAGTCTGATGACGTCAATATATCATCTACTAATTACTTCCCGTCGGCTCACTGCAACTGCATAACATAATAAACTTCGTTGACACGCCGTCTCTCTATAAATCGCACTTTATTGGCAGCTTTTAAACTGTATAATTTATAAATCACCGTCTTGTTTAGTTATTTCGCACTTGTGATTTCTTTCTAACCAATTTTTTTAATCAAGTTTTAAAAGTGGTAAACAGTAGTCTATTAGCTTAGTATATTGCCAACCATAATGCTCGTAAATTGATTTAGTTATATTGTGAATTGCTGGAGTCTGGATATCCCAGCTCGATGCTCATAATGTATAACATATATCTACTTATTTTAAAATAGTTTCGTTGCAATATTTCGAGACGTCGAATTGAAATAATCATAAATAAACGCTATATAAATATACAAAAACGTAACTATGTATAAAAATCATTAACAAGTCTTTCAAATTAAGTCGTAACATACACTTAACTCAGTACAAATGTAAACATTTTATAACATATATGAGAGAGTGAGTACATTTAGTTTGGCATGGGAATCCATTGGCTGTTATCTGTAGGTGTATCAAGATGTCGTCCATTATCTCTCTTTCGGGCACTTTCGGTGCTTGTCGTCGGCCAAAGGTAACGACGTGGACGCGTTCACTATGATGGATGAGTGTGCGCATACTTATGTGAGGTCCTGGGTGACGCTTTCTCATTGTGTTCCTGCGGGTTATTTAATGCACTGTTTCGTGTTTGTCCAATAAGAATTTTGTTAATAAATTCCTTGAGAGAACCGCTGGCCTAGACCTTTACTACACTATTCAAATAATGTTATACACTATGAAATAGGTAATTAAAATAAAAATCTTATTAATAATGTTTAAGTTGAAATTAATGAAAATAAACGCGTAAAGTAAATCAGTTAATGTTCGAGTTATTATTAATTATAATTTTATTTATAATGCTGTCGTAGTGACATATCACGTAATAATGATTTTTTAATAAAAAATATGATCCCTGCCTTCCTCCTCCCCATAAAGTTTTCTTACAAATTCTATACGAAAATGTTTGTCCGTTTTATGTGTCATAAGTTTTATTGAGGATGCGAATGCTTACTCATCTGAATTTACAATGTAGCTTCGAATTTGTATGGTCTTTGAAACATTGTACGGGAAATCCCTTATTTTTGAATGAAATTATTTATAAAGTTTTCTTTGAATTTATTTAGCTTTTAAATGTTTTGCATAATTAATTTGTTGACAAACTGGCGCCTATGGTCGCGGTCGAATGACTTTTTATATTTAAATGGATTAATAATATGAACGTTCCAAGATCATACTCTGTATTGAACACGGGCAGAGGTTCAGAATAAATCTCATTAACAGAATCAATATTACGTTTTGCGCTTTATTTCAAATCAAATATGTATTTAGTTATAAGGGATTTTTGACGTCATTCATAGGTGTTTTAAAGTTTTTTTTTTAATTATTGATTTTCTGAAGCAGAATTTTTATTTTTATTTATTAAGTTACATTTGTCGTGTTTCAACTTTTTTCTTCAATAGAATCTCTTTAAATCTCAGTCGTATGAATTTCGATTTCAAAATGAAATCGTTGATTTGTATCACCTTCTCGACCGCGTTCTAATTGCATATTACTGTTTGTAATTAAGGAATCAAATTTACGAACCGCTGTTTGTAAGCAATAAAATGTTCATTTGTGAAGCATTTGATTTAATTTGAATAATTTATTACTTGTTTTTAGTTAAATATCTCATTTACACCGCTTCACATGCTAATCACGATGATAGAATGAAATGGAAATTTTACTCGATGCAACTTATAACTTAGTCCGAGATAAAGTAAGGGGAAAGCAATTTGTCGTTTAACTTTTTATTAAACAATATTGAAATATTTTCAAAAGGACCTTGATTAATTAATTTCGGGATGAGACAACTGTAATTTTTATCAAAATTCTTGATAAAATACAAATTCTTGCGTAGACCACCCCGATTGAAGTTATTTTGAAGAACATTTGAAATATTCAGCTTGTTGTCCCTGCTGCTGGTGGCGCTACCTCAAAACAAATATTAAAAGGAATTCAACAAATGAAAACAAACATATTTTATCAGAATTGGCAGGAATGTATTGCGGTCGGCCGAAACGCCTTGTAATTCAAACGCCCATCGATGAATGCGGTTTAGGGTGTAAAAAAATCGATTACTAAATGGCGACACGCTGCGATCGATACTTGATAATAATTCATTTTTGGACGTGACAGGTGCCGCACATTGTTGGTTTTTATGAAATTCAATTAATGTTTTATAAACAACTAACTGTTCCAGAATCATCTTAATATTTATGGAAATTTAAGATACCGCATTATTTAATGTGGTTCCGATTTAATTGCTAACTGGAAATTAAATTTTACTATCCCATGGTTTTATAGTTTTATTGACGCCATAATAGCGAGTTGTAATAAAATTTGGTTGAGCTTGCTTTTATAATGTTACGACACATATTGTATTATTTGACATAATGTGCATTCTTTTGCTTCTTTACAGATTTTATAGAACGGTCAAGAGCTTCTCCGAGGAAGCGGAGGATGGTGAGTCATTGCTAACTTTTCACGCTTTAAATTATATAACACACAACAAAGTAATGATGGTTAATACGATTTTGTGATTTTTTGATTTGCCAAATATGTAACTGCGGCTTTGCTTACTGAGCCTAAATGTCTTCTATTTTAGTATATGCTATCAGAGATTGTGTTTCTTGAAAGGTTCCTTGAATGGCAGTACACAGGTCGTATAACTGTCTTCGGAATGAGTGTGTGTTAAATTCCCGAGATGAACGGTTAAAGTTTGAAAAGGCACGCGTGCGTGGGCGCTTCGCCATCGGCTGCGGCGAGGTGTTAATGCACATTGCCTAATTGTATTGCTTTACAAGTACACACGTAAATAATATGCTTGAAAATTCGCTTTATACTCACTAATCGTTTCTCTTTGTGCCCCTAACAGCAGATAAGTAGTGCGTCATAACTTTGTTAGGATTGGCGCCTTTACTAGTAACTACTTGAGGCTACTCTAAAAACACTTTGACAGTTCATTTTAGTGATGCGCAATGGTAGTGATTATCGATGAAAATGTATCATTTTATATCTAGTAATAAATATTATTTCAAGTAATAAAATAATAGTTAAACTATTGTTTTTTTTGTGAGGTCATTATGCTACAGTTATCAATAGAAAAAGCTTATTGATCAGTCTATGTTTAAATTGTTATAGTCTAGAACTGTCAAAAAATTGTTTGTCGATAGGGCCGAGATTACGTCGATATGAATGCGTGAATGTGACGTAAAATTTTAATTGTAGATCACTTGAGGCGTTTCTGTCTTATCTCGTGGCTACATACGATTTCAATTAAAGACTGCTTCAGTTTTAATGAGCAATGTAAATCATAGTAGTCAAAACTAGTAGGACCAACGTCCACACGTTGCTTTATCAGCAGCACAAGTTTTAATTACAGACATTGACACAAATCGTACTTATCGTAAAACTTCTCACGGGTTGGGTTTTAGAAAATACTCTTCATTAAGTTCTAATTACGAATGGGCGCCCTTGTTTGTCTTGCGCACCGAAACTAGATTAGATGGATAGTTTGAATTAATTGTGTATCTGTCGGCTTCCTGTGACGGCGTTATCTCGTGGCGACGCGATGCGTTTCAAGTGACTTGTTTGTATCGATTGCTTCATTGCGATTCGGATTAATTCCCTGTTTGTTATGATAGTTATGCAACTAATAGATATTTGTTTTATTTACAATTACTATTTATTAATTGTCTATTAGGCTGGAGATTACCTCATTGATACTAAACCACTCGACTACGTTATTTAGATAATAAACGGCGGATTGAAATTATCAAAACAAATGCTATAGTGTTTGCATGAAATCTTTGAATTAAAAATAGTACATTGGACTAAAAATAAATTTGCTGCATTGTAACAATGATTGTTTTAATTAAATCCGTTTTACGAGTATGTCTTCAAACTTTATAAGAACTCATTGGAGTTTTATTGCTAAAAGTATATAGAGGGATTGTGTCATATATTATACGATATCAAGATTTAACTTTGTAAGAGCGGACGAGCTGATTTACAACTAATGGGAATCATATATCGCTGCTGCATTAATACTAATATTTTGCTACTGTTTTTTGGATTTTCTTTTGTTTTTATATAGTTTTGTATTTGTAGTATGAAGTTTAAAACTCATTTAAGTTCGAAGTTTAAATTATTGAACTTCGAGCGCAGTTATAGAAAAGGCGCGCGTTGCACTTTTCTTCTTAGATCGAGTGTCTTCGTGATATATGATGTCGTAGCAAAACTTCATATCGGAAATGTAACTTCTATAGCTAAAATAAATGTAATTGTAAATTTTATTTATTTTCCGAAGAAATGTGTTAATATGTAATAAGAAACTGAAACAATAATTTTCACAAATGTTTATACGCCCAATTTATAGTGAGGACTTGTCACTAACTAACAAAACAAATGAAGTAATTATGAATTTGAATAAGGAATATTTTTATTTCGAGTTTGACTGTATGTCGAGTTTAAGTCAGCGAAAAATAAAATTCATCAAATATATGAGTGCAACAATTCATCAAGTAAACGTTCGTTGTGGACTTGATTAAGCATTCAGTCTGTTTTCAATTACAGAAACAAATAAGACGTTTTTCATCTGTCAAGACAAAATGCAAACCTCGATGACAGTGTAAATAAATTATCATAAATTAATTTTAAATGTATGCATGGATACGTAATATGTTTTTACGCAGGGTGTTCCGAAATTAATATAGGTTTAATTTGATCTTATATAAATTGTAAACGTTGTATTTATTCATACTGTGGGCTTATCACGAATTTAGTCTGGCTTTCGAATCGAGCTGTCACAAGTAAAACTGATCCGTTAGAAATCGGGATCATGAATTTTTACTAACGACTAACGAGCACCAGCAATCTATCAAATGAACGAAAGATCGAGACGTTCGAAAATTAACAAAAAGTATCTAAAATATTGTAGTTCAGAATCCGCACGCGGTGGCGCTGCTCAAATTTCCATACAAATCGCTTGAAGCGAACTCGGTTCGAAAGCCAGACTAAAATTCGTGATTCGCCCACTGATGTGTTTTATGCACTGTTAGCGGTTGATAGACCAGTCTGTTGTAACTTAGTTACGTTTGGGAATCAGTTTAGAAGCAGTACCTATATCGAGCGGAATGTGCACTATCAACTTGGACGATCAACGTTATTGTCTTCGCTCATGGATTGTGCTAGTTCAATATCAAGCGGAGTATGTATAAGGAATATGTCTGCTCGCTTAAAATTATGATTTTTATTTTTATTATTACATGCTTTATATTAAAACCTCATTCAAAGGAAAAATGAAATAATTATTCAATTATTTATATTATATTTATTAGTGTAATTATTTATTAATAACAAACATTTTAACCCAAATTATTTGTGTATTGTTTTGTATTTATTTTGTTCTTCTGCGCTATTTACAACATCACCTCTCACATCTCACAAAGGTTACTGGCAGAAAATGCCTAAAGGATTTATTATTATTATTATTAAATAAAATGTAATCGGTAACTTCTGAATATTGTAATATTGATAGTAAAGGTACAGAGTACATGACTGGTGAATTATAAACATTATAACGGGTAGAAAAAGTATCAAAAGAAGGCGTTACATAATTATAATACTGAACAATAAACCAAGCTAAGTCATTTTTGTCAGTAATGTTTTTCATTATTGCGTAATGCAAGAATCTTGTGGGGACCATAGAGTTTAATATTAATAGATAGGTACTACATTAATTATTAATTTTATTGCAATACGAAAAGTTGTAACGTAGTGTCTACACTTTCTATTTTATGTTACTATGGTGCTTACTTTAATTGAATGAGACGTTAAGGGGTTGCTTGAATACGTAATTGTAAAGATGTAAATTTTGTAATTTAGTTATTAAAGAAAAAAGTATAAGTTATGAAGCCCGAAATAAAAAATTAACTATTATATTGATAAGAGTTAAAAGCAACATTAACAGAATAGATACAATAACAAATCTAAATGTAATTAGCTCTGTGGACTGCACGCGGATCGTTACTCGATAGTGGATGCATTGTTAGCATCGATATCGATAAGGGGACACCTACGCATGACCCTCATACATGGTAATCGGCTTATTTAGGTTCTACCACACGCACTGCTAATGTTAATCAATTATTACTATTTAAAATTTCTATTAGGATTCTTTATAGATTGCTGTAAGAAATGCTACACGCACTACGCATTGTATAGTTATATATTATATAGATATTAAACTCCAAAATGTCCTTTAAATTAGATAAATCATGCTCGCGAATAAACCAAGACAACATTACAAGTGAATGTCTTATTTAATGTAAATTCATTCATATATTGTTATAATAATATGGACCGTTTATTTTGAAAGTGGTGTAAGTCCATTTACAGCCTGTAAATATATATTATTATAGTCTAATTCGCCTAAAACAAATTGATGTAATCAAATTAAATATCGATAAAATAGTAGAAACATTGCCAGACTTCATATAATTTGCCTAAATTTTTTAATTAACAGATATGCTAACCTTTAATTTTCTCGAAACTAGAGAAAATGGACTTACACCACTTTCAAAATAAACGATCCATATAATATAGGGTAGTATAGTATTATATATTAATCTCGTTTGTAAATAGTATATTATAATTAATATACGTAAAATAATAAAAGAAAATTCACGATTTCAGTCGTTCCATGAAGGATATATGATAGGTAGGTTTCCAAGTCTTTCACCCTCTCTCGTTCCTCGAGTATTGGGGGAATAAGTCAATGACCCTTCCGTCCGATGTTTGCGGTGCGATTTTGAAGACACAAACATGCGGTTTTGGTTTATTTTTCGCGTGTCGCTTTCATATTTATCGATTTGCTTACGTCTCTAGAGTTATATATATTCTACATACAGTATGCAATCGGTTAATTTATAATTACTCCTACATCCCATGTTAGGATATCTAATTGTCCAGTACTTTAGCAGGTATCAGATAAAAACAACATATTCTGAAACCGACATGTGTTTGAAATTAGCTTAAAATAGTCACTATGGCCATCCCATCAAGCCGGCGTAGTAGAGACTGCCGTAGCCCATATACTTATAATATTTTATATTGTTGTTTCAGGTCTGATTGGTGTTCATTGTACGCATGGGCTTAATAGAACAGGGTATATGGTCTGCAGTTACATGCGCGACGTGCTCTGTATCAACCCGCAAAGAGCTTTACGCAGTAAGTTATTGTTTATGAATAAAAATTGTTGCCCTCTTTGGCGGAATAGTACGTTAGATTGGAATTATGCTGAGAATCGATTGCCATTTATTTATTTATACATGAGCACAAAATAATGAACGTACTATAGTTATTTTGTTTGTAAAGAAAATTTAAAACAACTTATTTTCGTTTCCTGTATTATATTTGTTATTTATTGTTATGCATAATAATATCAATCCATAACTTGATTACGAGCTATGTTATTACTTGATTTTTAACAAACAATTGATGTACTAATTTTCAATTGTTTTTTTGTGTATTACATAATATAATAAATACTTATTGGTATTATGTTTATTTTATAATTGTTCCTTATACAATAATACAATAAATGTTATATGAAAAAAAAAGGAATTTAGTGAGTAATTATAAAAGCATTCAACTTTTTCTAATATCGCATAGGTGAGGGATTATTTTGTTTTTTGTTATTGTTGCAGATTTTGAAAGGGCACGTGGTCATAAAATAGAGCGTAGTATTTATGTAAACGGCATACTGAGGCCGGGAAGAGAAAAATGATAGTTAATTTATTGTAATATTAATTTTGAATTCATAATAAATTAGATTTAACCCTTAAATGCATGATTTATTCTGACCTCTTGAAAAAAATATATCTTGTAGACTTGTACATTCTAATGCAGGAAGACATAGAAAGAAATAAAAAATATATTATTTTTATACTATTTTATTAAAAAACCTTATGTTGCAGATATACAAACATCATGCACGACAGTTAGTCGTAGTCATAGTTAGTGGTATGTTGCAGTTTTACGTCAATATGCATTTAAGGGTTAAGGTGCAGTCACACGGTGCTCTTGTCTGGCCGTTGCATTACTTGACTAAATCAGACAGCTGTTTTTGTCAGTGGTAAGGGATTCGCTTCAAGAATCCAAAAGACATAGGTTAAGCTGTCATAATAAAAAAGTATTTTTAGACATCTCTGTACATGAATGTATTAAGACGAAGAAATTTGTTTTAAATTTTAACGTAGCAAATTATTAATTAATAAAAAGAGGGTAGGAATACATTTAAATTGTTATATAAAGCGCACCGTGTGACATCAAGCCTTTTGACTCAATAGCATCGATATGGCTAGTATATTTTTTTTTGGGTTTACGTCACGACAATGTAGAAAATACAGAGAAATACACCGGTAATAAGTTAGTTAAGTAATTAGTCAAAAATCACATCAACAATTTTTCAGGCGTATGATTGGTCTATAACTCTACTCAGTGAACAGGGGCCTAAAAGCGCTAAAACCATTTGATTTTTTAGGTTTAATATGTCCACTAAAGACTTGGAAATTTAATATGTTTTGATTCAATACAGATTACTATAATTTATAATAAAAATAGAATATACAATTAATAATTATAATCAATTCTTTTTCTTCCCCTTCTTAACTGCGACGGGTTTCATAGTAAATTTCTTAATTATTTTCTTTGCAAGAATGACAACGACCAAAATGGCTGCCAATATTAACGCTAATTGGTCCAATAGCATTCTCTGATAGAATGGATACAGTCTTGCTTTTGACCTCGGATGGTGAGCACTATTCGTGTCAATCGAGAGCTTGATATAATGGGCTATAGTTTTGGAAGGTGTTATAGGACGACTCCGGAACAATTTAGATAATTCCTTGGCTTTCCTGTGGTACAGATGTTGAAGTACAATCAATTTTTAATTTTAATCAACTTATATATACAAGTATAGATATATAAGTTTATTGGTAGTAACTAACCTTAATACTTTTGTGTCAAAAAATATTAGTTGATTCGTTAAAGGCGTTATCACTAGTTTTATTTATACAAATATTGTAATATTTTGGAATTATACTTTTACGGTAGAATTTTGTTTTTTATTTTACCTTGCTTATTCCTACTCGCTTTGATATGGCCATTTAACCTGATGAGATGGTTACGCAGCATCCAAAGGGTTGTACCATGGTCTCCACAAAAGTCAGTATTGTCTCGACTCATGAGAACAGATCTAATTACGGAGAAATTTGTGGATCACGTATAATGTAATCTAGTAAATCTACGCGCGTGCTTACATTAAATGATGACCTGAGATTTGTTGACGGCACTCGTAATTTTAATAGTCAAGTGCAACATTTAGATCTAGTTTTGGACGTCATTCTAATCGGTGGATTAATATACATGCTTTACAGCAAGTTTCACTGCGAATACGATTTTAAACCACATGAAGTCTTTTAATTTATTTAATAATGATCGAAGTCCTTTAATAACAACTTTTAAAAAAAGTATGAAAAAGATTTAAAATAGTAGATATTTGAAGATTCATTAGCCTATGCTTAATTACAATTACAAGACAAATATTGTTAAGAAATGAAAGCGAATAAAGAGTTGCAATGTAGTGGACACATAAAACGTTTTATTCTCTTATTAAACAAGCAAATAAAGCACCTGTTAGTACTAAACAATTCTTTTGGTGTTTACGAAATATTACGTGCAAGTATTCATCATCTATTTCGAGACAAAATACTTTATTTTTAGACAAAAACATCGCATTTAAATGTGGGTTACTTCTTATTATAAGTTTATTGTTGTATCCGTGTATCTTGTTGCGATGGCTATAAACGTCATTTTAGTGGAATATTTGGAAACTGCTGACTCTTTATGGCTGTCATATAACTTTATTTAATTAAAATGTTTTTGTGTTAAAAATATACTGAACCGGATAACAAACCTGAAATTTTTGCCAACAATTGTTCTCTTAAAATACTATCGAATTAAGTATATTATACAGGCGGGTGACCATATTAATCTTTACTTTCAGGACATACGAGAATCTACTCTACTAGCAATACTTCGGCTTCAAACGTTTAACTATACACGTATCTATTTTATCAAATATCAAAATAGGTACATTAGACCAACAGTGTAACATTTTCGTCCTTACAGTCTTCCCTAGTGCATTCAAATAAATGCAAATATCATGCAATATCGTCTGCAACCCAAAAATTCAATACACGTATTGTCTTTGAAACCGCAGTTTTTTGTTTCGTAGAATTAAGATATATCTAATACACTCATTTGTAACTGCAAATAAATCAGTGCAAGTGTAGATTTATCTTGACTTATGTTCTTGATGATTTTCGTCTGCAGACTGATTTTATTAATAGGTTTAAGTCTTATGAACTGCTAAGTTTCGATAGTTTCTCCTTGGACATGTTTTAGTCTGTGAATTGTCGTTTGTTGGCGGTATCGCTTTAGGGTATTTTGTGATTTATATGTTGTCGATATGGGTGTGCTTTCTCAACTTCACGAGTATTATTCTCTTTATTGTTCTATTGTCCACACTTTCTGAATGCAAGTGAAACTTTGTAACTTGAAATGTATCGTTTATTTTTGTTTGTAACTTTTATTTTTAGATGTTATAGAAGTTTTAGACGTGATAATAAAACTAAAACATTGTCTAAAAACTTTCATATAAATGAGTATTGTTAATAGAATAAAATAATTTAAACAATACAATTAATTCTACCAGAATAAAGCTAGTTTTGTGTCTAGAAAATATATTCTTGTTAATTCGTTATTAAATGTGTTAAAATATACTGAATAAAGCGCTGTCTTTTTCTGCTGACATTTATCTGTATCTATAAGACAAAAACTCAATAAATTTATCGCACACTGTAATGTCTTAATAAAATCCTCCTTGAACGTTATCTTGTGTTTTTGTTCCACATCTTAACTACCTGGCTTCCGTCAGGACACATTTCACGTACCCATCACTGACATGGACGTCTATTTAATTTATGTGTATTACTTAAAAGGCGCCTCGGTTTATGCTCATCCACTGTGTGACAATCTGTGACGCGGTAGGCGCCATGTTGATGCGTATCTTAGCCGACGAATTTTTCAAATTAATCGCCTTTTTGATTAGTTGCGCAATATATCAACATTTCAATACTGAGATCTCTTTGATATTGTCCTCGGGTATTAGCCTACTGTCTAGAACTAGAAGCGCTTCGAAATCAGGCTACAATTAGCCGATAATATCAAGTCGGTATAGCAAAGCACCACATCTGCTAATATTTCTATCATAATATATAAAAATAATCATAAAGGTTTCTAATTTAATTTAAAAAAAAGCAAATTAAATTAACAATAAACATAAACAACAGAAGGAAGATTATTAATAAGTATAAAGAAAGTAGAACTAGCGGCATTTGTCTTGGGATCCTATTAGCTGCTCGATAATTCAATCCGAATGATATTGTCTGATGCAGCCCCGAGGCTGGACTCGTACCTCCGTTGTAGGCGGCCGACGCTTCTGAGGTAGTGCATTTCTTATTCATAGATTATTTACTATAGATGCACAACTGCTGCCGTGATTTAAATATATACAAAGTTACCAAATATAATTTGCCAAATTAATTAATTGTATTAAATATGTTATAAGATTTTATAAACAGTGAACTAAAACATATAGCTGTAAAAAATATTATGTTTTGTTTCTGCATATCCCTATAAGAAAGTAGTCTAAGAGAATTCATAAAAATTTTCAAACACGTTTTGTTATTGCTAAATCATTACATATCTATTTAAATATTATTATTCTGTGATCGATAAATCGATTAATAAATTGTAAGACCGATTAAAAATGTCTGTACGTATAATAACATAGGCTTTGATTAAAATATAAGAGGCTTTCTATATCATTCACTTTTATTGTTATAATTTAATTGGAATAATAGGTCGTATTATTAACCAATTTGTTTTGAATATGATTAAATGCATCGAATGTAAATTTAATTGAGTTTTAACATTAAAAAGATGGGAGCGGTCATTTGACCCAAAATCATTTTTATAACATAACGTTTTGTAGTTTTTTTAATTTTTTTTTTTAATTATACCTACTATTACTGAAAAGGAGTATACTTATAGGAGAACTTTAGAAATCATAAATAATACTTTTGATTAATTAATTATGATTTTTACCACAATTCCACGTGTATCAGTGCCACAAGTATTGCACATGTAAAAAAGTTGCAAATGTATTGCCCGATATTTTTGGGAAGATCGAAGGAAGATTCACAACTACGTCAAGTTCGATTTCTATTTATATCAATTACTAGCTGTTGCCCGCGGCTTCACTCCCGTTAAGAAGTATTATTATTAATTAGGTATAGTTTTTGCGGCTTTATTTTTCTTTAGCGTGTGTAAAAACGTCTTCATCATAGTAACTCCAATCTTTAATTTCAGTTCAATCAGTCGAAAATCTAATAAGATTTATACAAACTTTCATCCCCTATTTTATCCCCTTGGGGGTAGAATTGATCAAAATCCTTTCTCAGCGGATGCCTACGTCATAACATCTACCTGCATGCCAAATTTCAGCCCGATCCGTCCAGTGGTTTGGGCTGTGCGTTGATAGATCACTATGTCAGTCAGTCAGTCACCTTTGAGTTTTATATATATAGATTACAGCCTAAACAAAATGCTTTAAAATAAATAAAATACTCTATAAGTTAGAATACAAACTATTCACACCACATTTAAGTATCTAATAAATAATATAAAATGCGTAATATAAAATTATTCCTATGCATTTTATTACTAGAAGCAAACCTAAGTAATTGATCGTAAAAACCAGCGGGTGTTTTATGCAAATTAGCGTTTATTGAATTTAATAGAGTTATTGTTTATAAAGATATAATTATTGCATAAAACGTTAAACTTTGTGCGAAAACCTACTAAGGCTCTCGCTAAGAAACGGTCTACTAACGCCTGCATGAATCGGAATCCACAGTAAAAACAAATGCATAATCGCGTTTTATTTCATTACCAAAATTCTTCATAATGTTAAACTAAAGTGCTACCCACGAGCGTAAACAACTGCTATCACAGATAAATGTTGTCTTCAGAGGCGGCTCGTCCTAAAGAGCGCTTGTGCAGTGCACTCCCACGAAAATTACAGAACTTATATTACAGCGGCGTAGATATAGGTAATATAATGTACTATTGTATAGGCATAGTAGAATAGAATGAATGTAATGTAAGGATAGTATGTATTATGAAGAAATATAGATTACTTCTGTAATTTTCGTGGGAGTGCACTGCACCAGCGCTCTTTAGGACGAGCCGCCTCTGGTTGTCTTCATTATATCGACTTAAGAAGAACACCTTATTAACATCGCTAGTTCCAAGGTAATCCCGAAGCGCTCCTTTACAAGTGGCGGACTATCCCGTGAGATAATAACAATATTAAATTCTTTATTGAACAAAATCACAAAAGGCGAACTTAATGCTTTTAGGCATTTTCTGCCAGTTAACCTTTGGGAGATCTGAGCGGTGATGTTATAAATAGTGCAGAAAAATAAAATAAATACAAAATAATACACAAATAATTTGAGTTATTAATAAATAATTACACTAATAAATATAACAATAATATAAATAATTTAATTGGGTATTTTTTTACAAAATATACTAAATAATTATGTCAGAGGATCTTGTTCTTCTGTTTATGTAGGGAGCGCTTATGGAGATGGTAATTTAGATTAATTAACATAATCGACAAATTTGAAGTAAACTTGAGAATTATATAAAACTTGACTTATGGGGTTTTAATTTAAGAGTCCGAATACATAGTAGTCAGGAATATAAAATAAAACACATGATAGGCATTGAGGAAATAGATTGGGTCGTTAATCTTTGAACTTAACGATTCTAATGAAATTAAAAGCGATTTATGCAACTTATTATTTGAATAGAGATTGTGAATAGTACTAAATATTATTAATAAATGCAGAAGGAGTTAATTTCGATAACATTATCTAAGAGAACTTGTTATAGGCCTGGATGTGAACAATGCTAAATCCCATTGGAAAAAAAGAAGACAAATTTGGTAAATTAATAATTCCAACTTTAAATAAAATTTGTTATATTGTCTTGATGTACTTTGTAATAAAAGCAGGCATAGCGGATGCTACTTCAGCTTATAACAGGTGTACAGCAATCATTATAAAAAAATTGAATTGATAAAAAGACATTTTTATCGTTAATCAAAAAGTTGTTTTAATTTTTTGTTTTATTATAAAAAGGAATGTAATACTTTGGGGCGTTATAAAATCGATAGAGGGTACAGGAAACGATTTATTATGGTTTGATCATTGTCATAACTTGAAAAAAAAAATGGACAGAGTTTGTTCCCGCGGTTAAATAATCTTGATATTGATATGTATAATTATTTTTAGTTTAATTTCTATGTTTTTACATTTGACTTATGTTTTTTAAAGCTGCTTATTAAAACAACCACACGCGGCTTCGCTTTATTATTTTATAGTGAAGTGAAACCACTGCTTTCTCGTTACATAATATATTTTCCATATTAATAATAAAATAATGATGAATATTAAAATTATTAGCTAATCATTAATTAATTAGCAATAATAATACATGGCAGAAAAATTATAATATTTTTTATATTCTATTGAGGATTCAAAGTCAAGTACCTGTATCTACAGTCTTCAATTAATTTATTCACGAGTGGGAGAATAATTCATAATTAGACGGATATTCCAATTTCAAACTTCGAAGATTGGGCAAAAATATATTTCCTCCATGTTTTTACTCTTGATATAAAGAAACAATTGTTATAAGGTAATCGTTACGTTGACCTATTGACTAAGACATGGAAAAGGATGACTAAAAAGCATATTGGCTTTCTTGTTGCGGTGAAAACACGTAAAATTGACATCGATGCGTTTATGGTGCTTTCGTGTAATAAATTTTAAGGTTTCATCACGAGTTCTGCGGTTTCTCACTATAAAGTCAACTTTGCATTACGAGTAAATTATTATTTTTTGCAATTTGCACTCGAGTCATAAACCTACGAAAAATATTAAAGAAATCAGTCTGTATTTTTATCTAGTGATTCATATTAATAATTAGGATATATTTTGAAATTGGAACTTTAAGGTCATACGTAATGTTGTATTTGACCAATTGCACGTAAATACACTCTTTCTTGAACTGAAATATTTGTATGAAAATTTATGTATAGACTATATTATTTTTCTAAAGGCAATAATGGTATGAATGTATATATATTAATTAAATGTTTAATTTCAGATTTTGAATTAAATCAAATTGACAGTAATTCAATTTCGTCCGAAACTAACAACTGTTTTGGTTGTACTCGTAAAATCTAATCTCACCACTACTTAAGAAGCATAAATTTTTCCTACTTCTATCATTAATGTTAATTTAAATAAACTAATATATTTATAACAAAAATAGTGGATATTAGGTTTAAAATAGAATAGACAAGGATATGAAATTGAGATTAAAATGAAGGATTGAAAACTTGAGGTGTTTGTTGACATTTCCGCTTTTGGATGATCTTGCATTTTTGATTTCGTAACAAGTTACAAAGGGTGTCTTGAAAAAGCGGCTTGGTGATATGTTTCGAAGGTTTTGCAGCCATATTAAATTGGCGATATGTTCTTAGTAAGTAGCAATGTTTGATGAAAACGAGCGCAAGTACCATATAGACAATTGGAGTTTGTAATAAAACACCGGAACAGAGTTCTCTGTAGGATTTTTCTCTGACAAATTACTGCTATAAAGCCGTACTCTCATCTCTTATTACAGCACATTTGGATCGAAGCCATCTCGATGACACGGTGCTTGCACATTTACCTACTTGTTTGTTTAACAATTCTATAAGAAACTTTATTCCCGAACCTCATGAGGGTTATTTTTAAATATCAATTGTTGCTGCGGTTATGTCGTTTTGCTTTCCAAGCTTTGTTTAGAGCCTATGAGGACTCTGAACTTTACTCTTCATATGATATGACTGACTTTGTTGCCAAAATTGGTTTATTTAATTAAGTTGTCAAATGTAATTTTACATTTCTTCTATTTTCATTGTTTTATAATAAAAACATTGATAAGCATAAACAATGGATTATCTTTTATGATTCTTTCATTATTTATGTCATTTGATTTCGTTTAACGATGTCTTGGGTTTTTAAAAAACATCCTCTGATTGATCGAAGGTGGTACTAGATTGCTTGAAAGAATATATCTAGCTGTAAATAGGAGATACATTGGTTCTGATCATAAACAAAATTTGCGCTTCTTCTGGATTTGTTTTTTCCAACTATAGCCCCTTGGTACCGTGCTATTATATTTAATATCGCGCTCTTTTAAGTGTTTGCATTGCCGTAGCCGAGCTGTTTAAGTCGTGGTCATTCGTTCGGGAGACCCGCGTTAAAATCTCAAAATTCCTGCCAATCTTTGTTATGTAAATGTTTTTACCCCAATCTCCATTTTAAGGTAGTAACATCCGTAAAGTAACTCCGTCGTTTTCATAGCAGGCATAGTGGTGGCCTTTTTCGCATACATACATTTCTCTCTAGTAGTAACTGTTTCTGCTTTAGCTTCGTATAAAACGTATACATACATCTTAAATACACTAAATTCCTTGACATTGTTAACTGGAAGACACACTTAAGTTAACATTATGCAAGATCACGGATGTCCATTGCTCTTTTGTGAAGAAGGAGAGCTAATGCTTATACCTATAAATATTTTTATTATACACTTTTACAATTTGCATGTATTTTCTTTTACGGTCAAATATGAAAGAATTTTATTTCTCGTTAAATACGTTTTGTTTTCAAAATAGTATACCAAGTATAGAATTTATATAAAGCTAAAATAATCGCAGTTTCTTATACTAAAATCTTTAATAAAATTATTGAAATACATTAACAGTTTTAATTTGATTCGCCTTTCGAACACAGAACAAAAGAATCTATGTATGACGAAATATGTTATTGTTGTTTAGTGGTAAATTTCATATAAAGATGGTTGTAAAATTGATGTGAGCTTGTGGTGCATTCAAATCACTAGGTGATGGCGGCCGTGCCAACTCCAGACCGCAGAATGATGTCTGCACATGTTCACGTAATACGATGTTCTCACATTCACACACATCGACTTCAAATGAAAAATACTACGTAATATATAATATATACTACGTAATATATACCTATACACAATTATATAAATCCATGTTTTTCCCATTGTCAATTATATGTGGCATGTTCACGGGTCGGAAGACCATCTGCATTGTCGTGTAAAATGTCGTGTATCACAAAGTGCTTAACTAAAGAGTGCAACCTATGCACCGAAATACATGAACAATAAAGAATCATTAAAATACTTGATTTTTTAAATTTGTTTTTCCTAATAAAAAATTGAACTTAATAAAATCCAAAATCTGCTTATTTATTGCTTCTAAGGCGGAACAAAGTATATATACATATCGGTATCATTCATTGCTTTATAAGATTCTTATTTCATGTTAAACATACTAAAATCATCTATAGGGTACTATTATAGCAAATAGATTCTAATAGATTTCCATGTTCCACATATATACATACACATAGATAGATATTAAAATGTATAAAAAATATTTTTAAAAATGGTGGTTACATTACCATTTCCCGTTTCATTAAACAGACTCCTGTCGCCCTTTATTTGCGTCAGCAATTTCATATTCTCGGAAGAACGAGGGAGCAGGTAGTAGTTTTTGTCATTCCACCGTAAATGTCTTAAATATGCAACGTAATCTATATTAATTATGCTTTTTAGACAGAATATTTTATATTAAAATATATTTTCGTCTGCTATTAAACTAAAGTACCATTTCAAGACAAAGTTCCGATTTGGGGACTTCCTATAATGCATACGAATAGCAAACTAAACCGTAACACACAAAATCTTGGGTGCATCCCCAGACTATACCCAGACTGGTACTAATTATACCACACCAGATTTCCAAATTAAAAATCGTAGTAAGTATTTACCTTATTATATTATAAAAATATTTTAATAATAAGTCATGTGAAATATATTACGTATAGATAAATTTTATACCTTCTAGCTGCTTTATTAAGAAAATATATACTTTTAATTCAATTTCAGAACAATTAATACCTCTATTCAACTCTCAACCCTTTTCTAGGTCAAACAGGTTCCTGATGGGATTAACGGGAATGATGTCACGTGAAGGGATTGACAAAGTGTACGCGAAAGAAGCAAACCTTTGAATAGGACGGAAGTGCAAAAAACATTTGAATAGATTTAAGTGTCGACTTACACGAGAACAGGAACAACTGTTTTGTTTCTATACGTACATTTTGTATATTAAAAAAGAAAAATATAAAAATAACTTAAATGTAAGTGAAACATTAAGGCCCGTTTTCATAAGCGACGTTCAAGCAATGATCTATGATGTTACTTGAAACCGAATTCAAGTGGAGCTCACATTCTATAAAACAGCGGTTCTCAAACTTTTTTGGCGAAGGAAAAAGCCTTAATATAATTATATTATAATAAAAAACTGATTTATATGAATAATCATATTGCAGTGTATGTTACGTAATATTTAGATGTAACCTTATAATCTTCCTTTGGTAGGTATTTTTTGCAGTATTTGAGCCCTAGGGTTCCGCGGAACACGCTTTGAGAATGGCTGCTATAAAAGAATCGCGCTTGAGCATAGAGCTTATTTTATTTCTGAATATGCAACTTAAGCACAGATTATACACTCAAGTAATGATCAGGTTAATAGAGATCAAAATACGCTCAAGTATATAAGAGTAGGAAGGCACTCACTCCCAAGTAGTCATTTTTACATTTATATTTGGAAAACAAAAGACACTCTATGTGAGATTGGGAAAAATACACTAAATTGATAAGTTATCTGCAAACATGATTTAAGTAATTTAAAATATTTTATCCGACTGATTTTCTAGAGTCTAATCTAGACCACAATAGCTCTAACTTTTGAAATTTCGATTTCAAATTATTTAATACAAACGTTATAGTAAGCCTAATAAATAATTTAAAATTAATATACTTAATTTATTGAACATATTTTAGAATATAGAAATTAATTAGGTCCTACCATTGTATTCGTGTGAAAGAATAATGAATATAAGAATAACAAAATTGAATACAAAAGACAACATTTGTACTAAAAATAGCTATACTATTTTTGCTGGGGGTCGCAGTCCGCCTACGCGAGGTGGGTGGGTCCATGGGGGGATGCCCCGTCAATGGAAAGTGTGTCGCCGTTCGAGTCGAGACGACGCCGCATCGACTATAGCTAGGCTACATGGTGTTCGTTATAGTCCTATTGATTCGATAATAAATTTTAATATGTTATTTTAATAATTTTATATATAATTATATTAAAACTTATATACCTACATATAACTCTCTTAGATCGCAAAAACTATTACACAAAAAAAATTACCTATTATCTTCCTTTTTTTTATATCTGCTATGTATGTATGTTTGTATATATCTAAGGGTTTATATACTTGTATTTATATATGTCGTTGGTATTAATCATTTTTAGTGACCCAATCTCTACATTCATTACCTAGCTAGTAGAAAATGGCTATTTTCTAAAAATTATTTTAAATTTAGTTTAGTTGATAGTGTTTGAATTAAAAATGTTAGTTTATAAATAAAAACTGCAAAAATAGCGGCAATTACACGCGAATTCACGATTTGAAATCTCTTAAGTTCAGTGAATTCACGAAGGAGAATATCACAAATAACAGTAAAAATCGATAAACCCTCGAATCTAAAAGTGATGAAAAATGATAAATGAAGAGTAACAAAACTGAAAACGTTTTCAGTTTTCCCTCTCCTGTTTCCAATGCGACTGAGTGAACGTTTTGGCATGTTTAGAATTTGTTAGGTTGAAGTTTTGATTTATGTGGAATAGAATTCGCTATCATTTGTTTTAAGCTATCGTTCATATTGTTTTAGTTATATAAGCTTCGTTCTAGAATTACTTTTAAATATAATTACATAAAACTACCTCAATCCGATATTGCCTGCAGGTTACATGTCAGGCTACTATAAAGAAATTAAATTAATAATTATTTGAAATGAAATGAAAATCGTTTATTACCATAGGTACTAAAGGCGTGCACTTGCTCATCGTCAGACTCTACCGTGACTTAAGAAAGGTGTATGACGAGAAAAATACCACAAGAAACTCGTCAATCATAGCCTGTACATAAAAATTTGCCAGTATACAATAAAATCCATCCCTTATATTTAATACATAGCTAAATATTTGACCGCCTACGTAGATTTTCGTGTTGTGGGCGTTCGGATTATGTATTTGTAAGAATAACAATGCTTTACAAGTCTAAGTCGCATTTTCAGACAAAAATGCCGAGATGACGTCAGTCGTATAAATTTTTCTCAAGGCATATTCTAGTGTATTTAATAATGATACGGAACTACTTAGATAATAGAGAATATTAAAAAAATCTTTTAGTAAGTTTGAATTTGGAATATGTATTTTTTTTAAATATACAAATATTAATGTTCATTATCGTCTTTTGTTTTTTTTTTTAATCTCTTAATAAAGCCAATTAATACACAAGGGTTTATTGTCAAAAATCTAAATTGACGTAATAATAATATGTTTTATAGAGTGTACTTCATAAAAAAGACTAGTTTAAATAAATATTTAAAAGACTTTTCATGACTTACCTTATTTTTACCTCTCCATCTGAAATTGCTTTAGAAGCCTGAAGTAGCCTTTTAAGTTTAGTCAAAAATATGCGTATCAAATTACGCTTCATGATTTTAACTTTCATATTAAATTTTTCACTTGTATTTAAGTACATTATTCGGTGAGTAGATCGTGTTTTATAGCTTTGTTATTATTTATAGTGACGTATGAAATGTCGTAAAAAGTGGTCAACTTTAATAATGAAATGGTCTCATTGATATTTTTATAGTTCATAAAATATATTATTAGGTTCTTTTGATTGTGACTTTCATTGATCTTATCGCATTTTCCGCATGTTATTTAAGAAATCTGATTTCTTGATTTTTAGATACATAAAAATTCTTTATGACTCTATTTGCTTTATTTTAATATTGCTCATTGCACACATCGACTAACTCCACCAATCGCGTAAAAATTGTATGTAACATTATAGGACATGACATTGTTTTTTCTTATTAATTAGACGTAAACTACATCTATGTATTCTACAATATTTATTTCAGTTAATATTATAAAGTTAATTTTATAATATATGCGGTGAACGGATAATGTTTACTCCTTGCAAATGTTGGTTTTAAAAAACTCAGAATTAAAAAAAAAAACAGAATAATTTTTTTTAAAAATATATATTTATAGGTATAAAATAATTAAATGAGCAATAAGTTTATGAAGAGGAAGTAGGTGGTACCTGAAAAGGAGAAAGCTTCAGATGAGTTACTTTAATAGTTAGGGTGGGAGATAAAATAAGTTACGTCTTTAACAGTCTGTATTCGGAAACTAAAACTGTTTTCTTGGTGAATTGAATTTGTTCTCATTCGACATTTAATATTTGGCCTTTTATTGCGACTGTAGTTGAGTTGTATCTCAGAAAAACACAGCCGGTACCAATGTAACTATGCACTTTGGTATTTTAGTTACAATTATTAGCTTAGTATAAACATTAAAAGAAATTAATTTCAAAAAATTAGGTCACGTGTGTATCGTTTGATATGTGTATGGTTTTGAAATTATTCCGTGATGTTGAAATGATTGTTGAAACACGAAATTATTAGAATTTGATTCAAACAATACGCATAGATTACGCAATTAATGCAAAAGGTCAAATAATAGTGTATATTTTATTAATATAGGAAACTATGAATGAATTTTCTTGAAATTGCGTCGGATATGTTGGCGTTTGGCATAATGCCAGTATTCGCTTTTCAGTGGGTAGATTTCAGCACTGACTTCATAGGCCAAAGGTCACTATAATAAGCTCTGATAATAACATTACTTTAATAGTTTTGGCGAAATATTGCCAAATATTTTGTAACTTGAATAACTTGTTTTTGCTTAGACAGTTTATGTGTAGGTGTAAAAGTATGTGTTTTACTTCACTTTATATTTAAATATTTGTTTGTTCGTATTAAATATTTTAAAATAAGTAAATAAATAAAACACTAAAATAATGCTAAATAAAAAAATTAATGTAAAGACGACGGACATAAAAATTACTTTGACGCTCTTTTCTTGTTTTCAGCTTCAACAATCAAAATTTACATTCGAACAAAAACGCAGTTCCGCGGTCAAACTTTTAACACATAAAAATATTTTTATAGTTTGTTACTTTTTGGCACAATTTCTTTTAAGACAAGCGTGGGTGATGTCTTCTTTCTTTCTTTTAGCTTAATAAAGGTGAAGGTTTTCAGGGTAAATAAGATTTTATCTTTTTAAGTACCGCAGTAAATACGTATTACTGTTTTCGGGTTGTTATACTCTTGTATATTACGGAAATAAACAAGGTATAGGTATTTAAAATGTAATTATGTACATAATAACCCAGACTGTTAATCTCAGGAACTACAGAAGAATCTCATTATTTTTTACCCATTCTGGGGGGCTACTCATGCGTAAGAACTTCGAACGAAAATGCGGACGTTTCCTACTCAGGAACACTTACGGATCATTCATTCAATTATTCATGAAAATACGGATTTGACAGCGACGTCATGACGCATATGTCACTCAATGCTTATTTTTACAGAACTTTTTAAGTCTAAATTCACGAAAGCAACAGAGGTGACGGTCGTATCACGAAACTTCGGATATGCCTGAGTAGCCCCCCTGCTACTGGTAACAACTTCTGTGGTAGTTATTGTTTTACTCTTATTAAGTATTAAGTTTAGTTCAGATACATGTAGATTGTAGGTACTAAATAGTTAAAATTCTACTTTCTTCTGTTTTTTTAAATGTATTACAATTATGGCATAGCAAATCTTCGAACCGTATCAAGGCAGATATATGTTCTATCCAATGGCTGAGCTTTAGGACAGTCTCATTCACAATAAAGTAAAATTAAGAATATGTTATTGTTATTTAACTTACTTTTTGCAGACGATTCTCTATTTATCTTGATTTTCATAAAAGTATTTTATCGCACAAATAAAATAAATTCACTGCCTTTTGCATAATAAATGTAATAATTCAGGATTGTTTTTGTATATTATTTGTGATATTTATGAATATTGTTTTTTCTAATATTACTGTATGAAAAATAAAATAATATTATTTTTGGAATATATTTGTGATAAATAAAAATACACTTACTCGTACATGTCACGGGTGTTAAGACAAGGACAACAGAAACATAATAATCTTGACCGGAAATAAAATATATCTATACATCCGGAATCAAACCCGGGACCATTACTAGCCACAACGCTACATGCTATTAGAGAGTGCACACACTTCATATTGTCCTAACCTAACCTACCCTCATATTATCTCTAAACTCAAATATAAGTTAATATTCAACAGCATTAAGTAACTAAACAAAAGAAATATGTTAAGATACTAGCTGTTACCCGGACTATGTCTGCGTAATAATGAAGATATAAAGTGCTCTATAAAACTGTAGTACATCACTTTGCTCTATTGTCAATAATTTCCACAGTGTACGCAATATAATGATTTTTTCTCACACTTTCACATATTCTATAGTCTATGTTTATCAGGGATAATAATGTAGGATTCTAATGGTAAAAGAATTTTTCGAATCGGTCCAGTAGTTTCGGAGCCTATTCAATACATACAAACAAACAATCAAAAGTTTTCTCTTTATATATTAGTATAGATGTAAAGTCATTATAAATAACTGCTGAATAGGATATTCATAAAAATATAGTATCACTAACAAGACCCAGTTACTCAATGGACTGGTATATGCATTGAAACACGGAGAATCGCGGCTAATACGAATAGCTTGCTCTATTTTCATACAACTTCATATATTTCTTTCCCAGACTTATTTAAAATTAATGGTACGTATTATTACAATAATCAATAAAATTGGTGAATTGATTTCTTGGGTTTATTAGTTCCAAATAACAAGTGTGACGTAATGTGATTGTCGTACACATGTCTTGACTCACCAAGCCGGCATAGCAGAGGTCAGTATTACCAGCTGTTGCTGTTCATAACTATGACTTTTTGTGCGAGAAATATATATACAACTTATACTGAAATTGTTCGTTTATATTTCTAGATGTAAATCAAAAATGGCCGCCACGTCAATTCCTTTCAAAATAGCAGGGAACGAATACCGGAAATGACACGATTGGAAAAGCGATGAAAACAGGACGATAAAATTTCAAAAATCGAATCATGCGCTCCATAACCTGATTTGTCTGGGACACCTGAAAAATGTTTGTTACTTTGCGAGGGTTCACGAATACAAAGATAAGATATTATTATGATTTTAATAAATGACTTTTATGATTCTTTTTGACAATGTATTTATTTGTAAAAATCATTTATATATCTTTGTGTTTTTGGGGTAAGCAGATACCTACTAAAGAATGCCAACAAGTACTCTATATTATTAAATGTTTTAAGATGAGATAATATCGTAACACTTCACAATAAATTATTATCATCTGTCTGAAGCTGGAGAGCCACTAATGAGTGGAGACAAGTTCTGGAACTAAATGTCTGAAGGAAGAAGTTACCTCCATTAAATTGGTCAGTACATCTACAGTTCAATTAATAGATTAATTTGTTTTATTACATTTTAAAATATGCCTAAACACAATAAATTTACCTACACGAAGCATCGTATAAACGTTAATAGATCAAATAATTAAAAAGAAAAAAGAAATGAGCATCAATAAACTTAAGTAAAAGTTTATTCAGCCTTGATAAGAGTACATTATATATTTGGTATACACACGGGTAATATGATTATTCATTTGTTTTAAATTTAAAATAAGAATTGATGCTCATAAAACCATTTGTTAATGTACTTAGTGAAACATACATATGGTAGATATTAAAAAATATCAAAAGTGGTATTGCCTGCAGACATATCTCTGTGGTAGTCATTTCCTCTGCCCGTGGAATGGGGTCTAAGTTACTTAAATTAGTTTTATTTTTGTTTGCCTGTATGTTTTGATTATATAAAAGTGACCAGTTAGACCAGATAGTTTATTTGATGGATGTCTCCGTTGGCGGCGTTAAATTTTTATGTCACCAATCAATCAATTTTAATTCAGCCGCCTAAAGTTGTAAGGAGTTGAAAATTAACCGACATTATATATACATGTATGTACATATTTAGATAACTTATTATTTTTACAATTTTTTTTTGTAAACGTATTTTCTATGTATTGCAAATTTGATACTATGCCGTGCATAAATTATAAAAACTTTTATATACAATAATTTTAGTGAAAGGAACCAGAGTGTAATGTGTGAACATACACTAATTAACAATTCGTAAATAAAAAGTATCATTTAAAGAAAGCTGATGTTGATTTGATTTATTATATAGCTAATGTGCAAATGATTTTGATAGCATAGTAACCAGTTATTGTACGTTTCAATCACCGCTCATTAGTTGTCGTGATTTACTATCCATTAACTAAACAAGTTAACAGTAAAGCTACAAGCTACATTATTTGGAGTAATAATCAAACATCAATACGGTAATGCGAAATTTGAATTGCATAACGGAGTCGCGTAAAGCGGGGTATTGCAGTAAATAAATAACATCCCTACTAATATTATAAATGTGAATGTGAGTTTGTTTGTTACGTTTTCACGCAACAACTACTTAACCGATCATCATAAAACTTTGTACACATATTTTTGGAGGTACTAGAAGTAACATAGGATACTTTATTAAAAAGAAATTTGAAAAATTTAAAATGAAAATTGATAATCCCAACCAAGCAAGAAAACATAGCTATCATATTAATTCATTTCTATTGAAATGATCTCTGATACTTATTTAATGACTTAAATACGAGCAAAGCCGCGGCTAAAAGCTAGTTTTTAATAAGTCCCTTATTATGTCCTATCTATATGATATTATATACATAAATGTGGGTTCCAAATTAAATAAGCATGCAAGTTTAATATAGACTTTTAATCTTTAGTACACCTCACATCGCAACTCACTCAGTTCCAAACCATTCCCGTCTCATCCCTTCGATTCCTCTTTCTCTCTTTTTCTTGTCTTTCGTCTCTTTCACACACCTACTTTCTGTTTTAGTCTAATATGTGGGATATATATATATTAAGGTGTCCGTTATTTACCAATTTGGTTTTTGACTTTGCAGCCAGACCCATATAAGCTCTTAATATTGATATTAAACCGTGCCTCCAAGACGATACATTTCCCATTTAAATAACATGGGGTTTTGGCACGTTTTACAATTATTTTTTTTGTTTCTATGACAGTTCATAAATGGCAATGGCAAACAATGATTCTTGTAGAGAATTGAACGCTCTACAAAAGCTTTCTCATATATATATTCACTTGCTTAAAAGTTATTCAAGGTTAAAGTTCAACTAAAAATAACTTTTTTTTTGTATTTTAATCAAAAAACTATCATTGTTTATATTAAAATTTATTGTTTAACACAAAAAATACCTGATTTCAACTAGATCTGTTAAAATTATTGCAAAGAGGAAAGTAAAACTTATTAAAAAGAAAGTGATAAACTACAAATTTCGTATTCACAATTATTTGAGTCAAAAATTTATGAACTGTCATAGAAACAAAAAAATTAATTGTAAAACGTGCCAAAACCCCATGTTATTTAAATGGGAACATCGTCTTGGAGGCACGGTTTAATATCAATATTAAGAGCTTATATGGGTCTGGTATTTTTTTTTAGGTCGTAAACTAAAAATTTTCGACCCGCTGCAAAGTCAAAAACCAAATTGGTAAATAACGGACACCCTAATATATATTTATAATGACAATTATAAAATAAATTTCTCTCCATATATACATAACTTAGGTATATAGTATTTCTATATACTACAAATTTATTTATATAAAAACACGATTATAATAATAAAGAGTAAATACGATAGTAGTAAATACAACTCAAGAGAGTACAATAAAACAAATGATTTTTATGTGAGATTTAATTTCGTAGTGCCTTGAGCTAGCACAAGTAAAGCTTCTAGTACAATTAGTACGTCTGCATATACATGTATATTTATTTACTAATGCCAATAATCGAGGAAGTATGCCAGCTCATTAGTATTTTTTTTAAAGCAATGATTGTTTTTGCTTCCCCGTCATTGATATAGTTTTTTGTCCGCGATGATCTTTAATGATACATGAAATCGTTTATTTTGTTTTTGTATGCAGATTTTTCGTTTCCTCAATTCTTAGGCCTTGATTTGTCCAGATGTTACAATTTGTTTCTGGTTTTATTACAAACGTTTGATATGAATGGATCGACTTAAATTGATTAGAGAAGACGCCGTCTTATGTTATTTATTTATTTTTCAATACACCTACTTATTTTAACATGTAATAGGTGTCATTGTTTTACGCATTATAAATATTAATAAAATTAGTAATTAGCATTCTTTTGTTTTTTTTTTTGTTTTTTATAATTACTGTTTATGTTACTTCGTTTAAAATGGCTTCTCTATAATATTTAAGTCACTGGATATCTTATGTATTTCAAAATACGTTACTATAGATAAAGAAGAAACGGCTATTAGCAATTCAATAGAACTATCATTACCTAATATAAAAGAACTGGTCTAAGTACCGTCTAGATAAAAAACAAAAAAAACAACTGAAACCAGATCGTAGACTTTTTTGCGTCTTAACAAGCGGCAAGCTGTCTGCTCGATCTGTTTTTTATCACACGACATTGTACTCTATTTTTTATATTAATAATGTTAATAAGAGTATAATACGAGATCTGTTTTAAATAAATATATAATAGGATATTTTTAGGTTTAATTAATTAATAATATAATAGATGAATGCAGAGAGAAAAAACTGGTGCGACGGAAGGCTAGTTATAACGGCGGTTTTGAAAGGGTTAAGAAGATCCTTTGAAAAAATATAGTTGCAAAATGGCGCAAAAAAGCAGACTTGCCGACTTTTGTTTAGGAGTTTTTTAGTCTATATCAATGTAAACAAAATGATAGACAAAAAAAGTTTATTATATATACCTAATCATTAATTGTATTTGACGCGCTTTGATATACATCTCTTTTAAAAATAAAAAATAGCGCAATTTTTTTCATGATAAATATCCACATACAATTAAAATTTTAACTATTTTTTTTGATATCGTGTGTCCCAGTATACATCTGGTAAATGCGATTGATCACAATTTGACATAATTTAGTGATGGTTTGACATCTTTTGTGTTAATAATCGTTTGTGTTAGAATTTATTACTATTGACGCCAGACACGTGGCAAAAACATTTCTATGAAAGTGACTAGCAGATGGTGAAAGCGGGTTTAATATTTAGTATCGAATAATAGGTTATTGGGTTATTTCTGACCACAAAAGAATATCACCCCCCGATTTATTCAATAGTTAATAACGACCTAATTACCACTAACTATTGAAGGGATATAAACTTTAACACTTTGAGTATAAAGTCTGAAATACTTTGAGATGTAAATTGAATGTTCAGGAAAAAGCTGTCCATTCCATGACGAATTAAATCGTGATTTTGGGTGAAAATTGGAGTAATTTAGTGGCGATTTTAAGCATTTTGTATATAAATCCAATTGATGATGGAATTATTACATTCAGGGGAGAATGAATGAATGGAATCAACGATGGTGGGCTCATTTGTAAATAACCACAATCGTTGCACTTTTCTATATGTATTATTGTGAAGACTGACACGTATAGAAAGTAAGAATTAATTAATTCCTAAATATTGATTATACTTGCCCTCTCAACCTGGTTTGAGCAACTTTTTAAGCCGGCATAGTGATAACTTAACATCAGGCGTAGTGCGAACATGTCAGGCTATTAAATATAAAAAAGATATCAGTATTAACAGAGGGATATAGCCAAGCATGAGAAGAATTATGGATGTGGAGTTTGTAGTAGACCGTCTTCTAGCCTATATTAAACGGGGAGTATCACAAGGATTATCGTTGGTATATGTACCTACTTACCGTAGTTGTACAACTGTTTATGCAAGATTTTTATTTACGCTACCTACTAAAATTAAATGATGGAATTGGCTACTCTATTTTACTTATGTAATTAATTATAACTACAGTTACAATTGCAATTATGAAATACAATAAAATATGTGATTCAAGATGAGTTTTATTCTCTCATACATAACAACCTAATTTACATGCGTTTTATAACAGTTTTATTACTTCAAAGGATGCAGTCGGGATTATTGTTATGTAACATAAGTACTAATGAAGCTTTCTAGGTTTATTGAATGCTTTGATGACTCGTCGGTTGCTGCGAGACCTCCAACTTTTCTCCTATCTACGAATTGAGAAAGAGGAATGAAATGTTTCATTACTTCATTTAATTGCGCAGTTGCGTTTTTACGATTTATACTGAACTAGCTTTTATCCGCGGTTTCGCTCGCATTTAAGTCATTAAATAAGTATCAGAGATCATTTCAATAGAAATGAATCAATATGATCCCAAAGAGCTAAAACTATAGTCAGTTGGAAACTATAGTAAAAAAAGTGTCCTATGTTACTGCTAGTACCTCTAAGAATATGTGTACAAAGTTTCATGATGATCGGTTAAGTCGTTGTTGCGTGAAAACGTAACAAACAAACAAACTCACATTCACATTTATAATATTAGTAGGGATATATCATATGTGTACAATAATTGTTCGAATGTTCAACGATCTATATTTTATTTAGGTACTTAAAAATTATAGTTAGTACTTTCTTGGAGCCGTAGGTACTGTTAGTGTTGTTTCTATTCTATAGCAAGAGTTGTATTCTTTTTTTAAATTTATTTATTTAGTAGTGTATATTTTGTATTTTGTTTTTTTTTTTTGCACTCTTTCTTTCTTTTCTTCTGCTCTTCTTATGTATTATTTTGTGCAATAAAGTGTTATTATTATTATTGTTCTATGGCAGGAAAACTCTCACAGTTTCAAACAGAAATAGAGTTATGTATAGCAAGATGTTTTCTTTTAAAATAAAGTATTTCGATCCTCTTGTAGATTTTTCAATAGAGGCACAAATATATCGCTATTACATTTGACATATTTGCAAAATATGACGCTTAGATAGGTATAATTATGATTATTAGATTTTATTGATAGTGACATTCAATCATACATTATTTATACACTAATACGGGGATTATGGACATAATAGTTACGTATTGTTTAGATAAACACACGACTTGTTTTCTTTTAATTAAACAATAATTAAAAATATATTTTAGTAATTGATAATTGCGTTTGATGTTATTTGCGAACTTAGTTTAATTGGTTTCAAAAATAAAAAAATGCAATAGTGAGTCTATAATAATAATAATATCTTTTATATTAGTTAATAATTGAGAGGAGACAACCCTGTAACTAGCTACTTTCATTCTGAAACACGACGAAGAATATTGTCCAAAAAGAGAAACTGTAGGTACTATTTTAACTATTAACTAGCTACAATTCTTTATATAAAATCTTTGTTAAAATGTCGATTGTGTGATACAATTTGTTACAACACCAACTAGCGGAAAATATCGAAGTTTTTATATTAGTATTAATCAATATATTTATTAGCTAAACCGAGGCGCTAGTCTCCATATAGTTTTCTTTATAAATTCTAAGAAATGTCCCTTGTCATAAATTATTATCTTTACTATTTGCTCAATACTCAAGTATGTAGCTATAAGGAATTCTAATTATATTATTTACTTGTACCAGATAATATCGACCCATATTTGTTACAATACTGTTTATTGCACTGTATTTTGCGGCGCAGTTACCAATCGCCAATTTCATTAGAACTGTGGGCTTATCACGAATTTTAGTCTGGCTTTCGAACCGAGTTCGCTTCAAGCAATTTGTATGGAAATTTGAGCAGCGTCACCGCGTGCGGATTTAGAACTACAATATTTTAGATACTTTTTGTTAATTTTCGAACGTCTCGATCTTTCGTTCATTTGAAAGACTGCTGGTGCTCGTTAGTCGTTAGTAAAAATTCATGATCCCGATTGCTATACGGATCCGTTTTACTTGTGACAGCTCGATTCGAAAGCCAGACTAAATTCGTGATAAGCCCACTGTACTCAAAAATTCAAGTGACCATAAGTAATTTGCATGAATATTATCTTAAACAAACATTGTTAAATCCCCAATTGTAATCTCAAAATCACTTGATAATATTATAACTAATTAATAAACATAAAGAACCATAATCGTTTTTGCATCGAAAAGATTATCGTGGGGATTGACATGGAGTGTATACCACTAATGGCCTTGATAATGACACTGGTATAAGTCGTGTAATCAAAAAAATATACCGGATAAAATTTTCTAGAATTACCTAGAAAGATTCAAATACTTTATTTCTGTTACTATTGCTAATTATATCGGCCGATAAAATTCTGTATTCTGCGTGGTTTTTGCATATTTATTTTATAATATATATTTAGCATTATTTATATCTTTATTATTGTCATTTGTATATGTAATTTTATTTTACTTTGTTTTTTTTTGCACCCTACTATTTACTTCCTGATCTACTACCCTAAGGTTGGTTGGTAAGGCATGACCTGGTAGAGATCACTGCTTAGTGATAAAGCCACCTTTTGTTCTTTTATTCTTCTGTTCTTCTTTAAATGTATTATTTTGTGCAATTATAATATATAATAATATAAGCGTTATTATTATTATTATAGTCTAGCATATGACTACATCCCGTCTAATGTTAAACTAGAGTACGATCCTCTTTATTCCTGTGAACGTCTCGTAGCACTTGAAAGTGGGACTGCTGATTGGAGCAATAATCATTATCAGCCTGTAATTTAGGTCATTAAATATATGTTGCAATCTTCTAACATGGTTTCTAAGAAAAGTTCCACATAGACTATGGTAATTTACCTGTATCTAAGCACTGTTGAGATTATAAATAAATAATAATAAATAGATAAAATGTACATCCAAATACAAATAGTTGAATGACTTGCAAATTCTGAGTGCACTTCAGTCGAGATAACTTGTTTAGAATGGTTTGTGCCTCCCGTAGCACCCATACGATTGAGTACTTCTATAATAACATTTGATACTCGACATTCCTTTTACTAGGAATTGTGATTATTATTGGGATGGTGAAAAGATGTCGTGAATAAACCGAATTCAATCACAACTATGTTTCAAATCGAAACAAATAAACTTGGAGGTTGAAACCAATTTTGTATAGCTTTTGTTTTCTTAGACATAGTTGTCCTTTTTTTCATATAATATTGCATTAAATTGACGCTCCTAGTAAATTTCAATGAATGAATATTTACTAATTTAAAATACCTTATATTTATATACTTTATTTGAACCCACAGATATTTTGATCTGAGACGATTTGATGACTCCTAATTTGATAATGTTAAATATTGACCGTTAAGGTTATTTGGGTTTTCAATTTGTCTGTTTTTAGTAATTTCATACAACAATATTTCAATATTATTCCCACTATAGCAAGATACTTGTGTTAAGCGATTAAAATACATACTCGTATAAAAAAGAAAGGTTAGTTCCGACCGTGACTTTTTGTAAAGAATCAAATACGTGGTCTATTCGATTACGAGCCCTCGTCTATGCAACCGCAGTAGCTCCGAACAGTTCTGTAGGTATATAAAATGTTAACAATGTCGTTAAATATTAACGCTTTTATCTGTGTCATTTTAAATTGCGAAGTTTTCTGTATAAGATTCACATGAGCCTTTAATTATACACAAATATTGAACATTATGTAGACGATAAAATATCACCTCGCTTCCCCAAACATGAATGAAGGTTAACTCTGTAAACAAGATAATTCTCGTACATTTTAGCGTTAATACTGCATAAAACGTGCATATTTATTTATGAATTTTATTAGTCTGTGTATGTGCTCAAGGTAGTAGTGGAAATCAAACAATCAAATGTCAATACTCAATGGTGCGATGACTCTAAAGACGCCACCGAGAGCATGCGCCGGCGCAGCATACGAGTACGCCTCCTACATGTACTATCATTTGTAACTGAGAAATTATTTGTGAAGTGAAGTTGATATTTATAATAATGAAGCAGAATTAAGTAAAATTTATGTTCTATAAAATATTATATATAATAGATGTATGGAAAACAGTAAATTATTTGTTGATGTTAGTTTGAATTGTTTAAATATGAACTGATAAAATATTTAAGGTATTCTATAGCAATGTGACGTGTTCTAGAATAAAAGATAATATATAAATATACTAAACTAAATATATGCAAATTAAAATATAACATGTTACTTTATCTGCAATTTAAGTGTAGGTATATTTGTTTATATTTGATAACCTTTGTGTATATAGCTTTATGGGTTCGATCTTCTTCTTCTTCTATTATTAATGACCTCAGATGTCTAACGAAGACAATTATGTCAATGTCGAGTATTCAGGAAACTGCCCAATAAGAAATTACAAAATTTTAATACACATGTAAACCCTCACGTCAAAAATAACCTGGGTTCGATACCCGGTAAGAAGCAATGCTGTTTTTTTAATACATTTTAAATATAATATGATATATTAAGTACTGACGATTGTTTCGGTTTGGGCGTGTCTATACTCGGTTATTATAATATATATAATTAGTTGTAATTTTAAATCGACAGGGGTCTAAAGTCAAAACACATGGTAATAATTTAATGACTTTTTTAAAGCAATTATAAAATTTATTAGCGAACACCATTGACAGAAGTCGTTGTGAGATGTCGTCGTAAACTTGATAGTGGTAAGAGCTTTCGGCGATAGCAATTCAATTTATGTCTAAATCCATACAAGTTTAATAATTACATTTGTTAAATAAATAATTTAATAGAAAATTAGGATATCCGTTATTCATGTTGCAATAGAATTTGTACATTTACAAATAAAATATGTTTAGCGATAAATCCATTGAGTTAAATGTATTAGAAAAGGCATGAAGCTTGACTTAGAGAATTCATATAGTAATGCGATATGATAGGTTATAAAAATTGTAGTTGGCAGTTGAAACAAAAGAATTCAGATGAAACACATTTAATTTAAAAATAGAAAATGTAATTGTTAGAGAGAACTAGTGGATCATTTCTAGTGTCTTTTCTAGCACATTAAACTCAATGGTTAATATATCCAAAATAACAGATATAAGTAGAGATTATTCATTCGAATATTTCACGCGATAACTGTTGAATAAACAAATATGGATGGGTTTTAAGCAAATTACCTATTTATGAGTAAAAGTAACTTGGGTTCTTTATCATAGCTGATGATAATGCGCTTGTAATAACCAGATTATGGCCGCCCACTGGTATCTCATAGAGAAATGTTCATACACAAGGTACCTAAGGTATTTTTATTGTATAAATTATTGATCAATGCAGCAAGAGTTATATTGTTTTATTGAGTTATTTATTGTTTAGTCTTATAGAATTTAGTCGCAATATACATAAGTATAAAATGGTTACTAATTTTATTATTAATTTTAAATGATAATATTCTAAATTTTTATGTATATTTTTTAATTCTTAAATTCGTCCTAATATATATAGGTATATGTTTGTTGGTTCGATATACTATAGTATATGGTAATTGAAAGATTGAATTGATACTATTCGTTGAATCAATACTTAGTATAAGACGTGTTCATTTGCATGTTTAGATTCAATGCTGATGAAATAAGAATGATCGATATTTATGAGTGAGAAGATCTGACTGTCACTTAAATTGTGTTTATTTTTATTAGTAAATAAATATACGGCGTTCATTTGTTTTATTAGGCCAGCATAGTAGATACTATATAACATATAAAATCATACATTTCTCTTCTGATATTTTGTGCAGCGAGTATTAGCGTGGACATTAATATTGAAAAGGTGTTTTTGTTTGTGCCTTTAGCCAATAGGTTCGCATTAATTTGATCTATACATGAAAAAGACGAGTTTTTAATATTAATTTATATATACACTTACTTACACATCTTAAACAAATATTTGATCAATGAATTCTATTATCTGAAATCGGACTGCTTTTCACTTTTTGCCTATTATAATTATTAATTAACATTGTTTCGGTTGTATTCATATTTACAAAATAAACAAAAGATTAGATGAGCGTTGATATAACAATTTGTGTCAATTATTGTATTGTGGGATCTTCAAAGGCAAAAATTAGTCCACGCGCGTGTGCCTTTTATAAGTGAAGTACTCGTATAAAGGGATTATTGTATCTCTGTTCATACTTCGATGAATTTTAAATCAAATTATATTTGGGCTCCAATAAATAATCAATGAATTTCAATTGTATTTTCAACTACTAAAATTTGAATCAGGAATATAATTTTAATTATTTCTCAAAAACAAATGATTGTAAATGATGTGTAAATAGATAATAAGCGTTTCGTATAAGCAATAACTTTTACTCATGTAACCGCATACTTGTATTATCTTTATCTAATATCTTATAATTATGGAAGTCTCTTGTTGTGAATAAAATCTACATTATACTTTAATGATTTCAACACAACATTCTATAAGTTCCTGTCATTCTTAGAGTAGTCCAAGATATTAGTAATCATATTTTTATGTATTCTTCACTGCGTGTACATAATTATTGTATTGTTGGATTTATTTTCTTATTCAAGGAAATTATATTTGTGAATTTGTAAAATATATGTATCAAATATGTACATTAAGTGGCTTACTATCTTATCCTACTATTGAATTAATCAAAATAAACCGATAGGTAGCTGTATGTAGTATTTTAAAATAGTATATAGTCATCATACACACACCACGCACGCACGCACGCACGCACGCACGCATTTGTTATGTATACATTTTGATATTAATGTAAGGAATACCACTATCTAGAGATTTCTAGGATTAGTTCTGTAAATAGAGCAGTATTGTATATAGGGGCTTTTGTATTTGATGAAATAAATATTATTATATAATTTAGTCTATACAGGGTTACTTCCGAGTTGATCCCGGAAAGCGACTAGGTTCAAAGAATAACTTCACGGGATCACCTACCAAACGATGCCAGAGCGTAGTTCGGTCTGCAATCACCTGATCAATACTTGAGGATGGAATCTATTCTGGAAAAAAATGTGTTTCAAGTAGAGATGCTTTGATAGGGGTTGCTTGAGAGTCATACTTCGGACGAAAATACGGACGTTTCCTGCTCACACTTACGGACCCGTAATCATATACAAAATTACGGATTTAACAGCGACGTCACTCAATGTTTATTTTACAGACTTTTGACAGGACTTTTTACGGGCTTATGTGTCAAAATTCACGTAACCTACAGAAGTGACGGCCGTATCACGAAACTTCGGATATGCCTGAGTAGCCCCCCTGAATACAGACCTTATATGTAATACATAATATGGTTACAGTAACCTTGTCCTAGTTTTTATAGCGGTTACGTTTATTTATTATTAATATTATAGTGACCGAAAACAATATTATTTATTTTTTATTGTTTACCTGTATTTGTATAAAATGCGTATTAATTTATAAACGATATTACCGTCTACTATATAATGTATTATTTTCCTTGTACAAGTTAAAACTAACAAGTTCGAGGTTATTTGTTTGATATCCCGGAAATAATCTAAGCTTTAGTCATTATAATTAAACACTAGGATTATTGTTTGAACAATTTATAAGTTATTTTAGTTATGATTTGATTCCGATGTATTGAAAATTTCGTAGAAAATCGTGCTAATGAAAGAAAGTGTTAAATTTAAAATATGTCAATTAGTAATTATTAAAATATTACAATTAAATGTGGTAATTGAAACGTTCGTAATAAAAAAGGTAACCTTTATACAAATATTATAACATAAATCAAACATAACACCACAATATGACCCTCCACATGATATGTTAATTTTTCAATGTTACTGCCAATTAAAATGTTAACAAAAGTTTGCTGTGAAATTCGAATGGCTTCATTGAAAGCTTTAGACCGGTTTGGCACATGATCTGCATATATTTATGTACACTCAACTATTGTTCAAAATTATATTTTAAATTAATTGCAACAAAAATTGCATAAAGAACTGCAACATTTTTCATCATATGCATATGAAATTGATAGTTGCATCTAAATTTATGTTAACGAATTCTTATGATTTTAGATGTATTTATCTAATTGAAAAAAAAAACACAGTCAGAAACAAAAATAAAATTATAATCTGATATTAAAACATTGAATTAAAAAAAAAATTACTAGTTTATGACAATGAGTGTACCGTACACAATCTGGTACAGTTCCAAAGCAAGTTGTCATTGGGTTATTAGTTACATATTGCTGTAAAATTGCTTATGAATCGAATAAAACCAGTTTTATTACTTCAATTTAAAATTACATTCAATTCATATATTATGTAAATATGATATTAACAAAAAAAAGTAAATATTTGTTTCGAATGTGTGTAATAAGAACGTGTTGCTTTAAAATCCATAAAGTAATTAATAAAAATACTTTATGCTGTAGCGGTTGCCTCCACTGCTGTACATAGCCACGACACAGCCTGAACACACGTGGTCGCAACCCGCAAGCTTCGACCAATGAGCATGGGTTGCTGGTATGACGTCATAGTAAGAAACTAGTAAGTGACAATTTTAGTAAGAATCTAAAAAGACTATGTCGCAGTCGCGGTAAACCGCAAGAATGGCTGCATAGTCTTCGAAACGTAATTTAAATACACGCGACAATAAACCTCATAAAGTTTTTTTAAATTAGTTAAATCAGATTGTATATGATATTATATATTTTTACGCATTTTAAAGGCAAAATTGTTGAAGCAAAAGTTATTTTGTGGTACCTAACACCTTGTTTTTGTTGACAGCAATCGATATCAGTGTAGGGGAGGAAATAAAACCAGTATCGCTACTTCCTACCGCACCCTTTCATTTTGGACCCCTTACCGCAGTTTTTTTGTTCATTTCCTAAGGGTGCAAATGAACGCCACCCTTTAATGCTGGACCAATTTGTGAACCGCTTAAATTCAATCACGCGTGTTGTAGAACAACGTCTGAGAATGCCATTGAATTAAATGCATTTGGAAAAACTTCTTAGTTAATTTTATGCTTATCTTATTGTGTTTAACACTAGAACTACTAACCTGTCAATATGACTGGTTTCAAAAAGTCTTCACAAGACTATCATGTAAAACCTCATTATTTTTTGTAAACTATTCTATTTTTTGCAATTCTACAATAAATTTATTGAATCATATTTAATACTTTGCAACTTCTAGTCATCCGGTCATTTTGACCGGTTGGTAAAAATAGGGGTAACACTTTAGTTGAGGACCCCAGGAATTACTAAATGTAAAAAGGTTTTTTTTTACATAATTTAGTAAAAAAGACAAACTATATCGTCGTACTTAATACATAGCAAACTCTAACCTAACTGAATGTTTTTGTTATTCGTACAATCCAGGGGTCCTCAACTAAAGTCAAGCCGTTTTTATATTTCGATCCTTTATCAAGCTAGTGAAATGGTTTGGGGCTACATATAACTCCCAATGTTATAATTTTGTAGAGAAGTGTACACTTGTTTCATTAAGCCAGTACAAAGCGGAGTACTTGCAAAAAATTCTCTGTGGTAACACTTACCTCAACTCATTGCATTTTAGTCTAACATCAGGTATTTTCTATTGCGCGTAAATAGAGCGATTATTTGATAAAAGAAAAAATGAATTAGTATAGGTTTTGGTATATTGTTTCGCCTAACCCATACTTACTCAAAAAAGATATACAAATATTATTTACTACCTAGTATTCTTAACATGAATATACATTTTTATTGCTCATAACAAATGAGACGGTCTCAGCTTCTTACGAGTAGTTAATGCATTCCTCGATATTATTATTAAAAGATAGTTATCGCAATTAATTAAAATATACCGATACGATCGCACCGTATTACCGATTACACGAATAAAATATAAGAGGTGTATTTATAAAGAATTGGTTTTTCGTGTTGTTCCTAGCAAAATAAATCACATATACTAGATATTCATTTATAACAAAATATTACACACACACACACACACACACACACACACACACACACACACAAACACACATTTGTTACTTTTTTTTACATAAATACATTTTGGTATGTAAGAAGGACCCCTATCTACAGAAATCCAGTCCTTGGATTAGTTCTGCAGATAGAGCAATAGGCTTTTGTATTTGAGGAAATAAATATTATTATTATTAAATTTAAATCTTACATTAACAAAATCAATTAGTTGCACATATATGATGGATGCGAGCACGTGGGTTCTATAGAAGATCCTGCCGAGCCCTTAAACATTATTGTTAAGGGATTTGGGGCGTGAAAGGTAAATGAATATATTAATAGGGTAACCAAACATTTTAACTGCAGCTGTTGATGATGTTTGCATATTGTATTTAATCCTTTATAACGAAAATAATAAAGCATTACTGAAGTATATATGGTATTTAAAGTTATAAATGTATTTATGTACATACAATGAATACCTTATATATGAATGTCCTTAGAACAGGGTTCAAACACTCAGGCCCAAAACAATTAATAATATAGCAATGTGAAACTCGCATATTCATATATATCGCGAATATAGCAGATTCGTTAACTGACCAATGTGAAAGACTCCAGTTTAAAAATAATTTAATAAGAGCTTTTATTATCTAATGCTTACACATAATAAGCTGTGCATATAAAACAAAACCACACTAATAATCGACATCAAATTTTTAAAAGAGCAATAATGTTCACAGTAAATCAGCGATTACTAGAACTTAACCATTCAATCATAGATGTTTTAATTTAATAATAATAATAATGCTTTATTGCTTTAAAACAATAATGCTAATACAATTTAATACATAAGAAAAAATTTTTTGAGCAATTGACGACCTTATCACTAAAAGTAATTTCTTCCAGGTAACCAATTGTAATGGGTTGTTAGTATCGGGCCATGCAATTTAGAAATTTATATTATAAGAAGAAATTATGTTCCCAAATAAAACAATTACGTCGTTTTTAAGTTTATAAAATAATTTAGTTAATTATAAGATAGTTACGTAACAGAAAAAGGTTTCTAAATTTGGCACGAGGGCAACTCAGTAAAGGGTCCTATGACATCTCGTAAATAATAAAGAAAACTGCCTTCTTATCGGTAATCTTGACCATTAACCAGCGGAGTCAGATTGCAGTTTATGAACCGAACAGTAGCCGCAGTTTGCAGAGGCGGCGAGTGAGTTGTTCTTAAGATCAACAGATAGATCGATCTATGTGATAAGTTACATGTTTGTATATATCTACATACATTCTGATAGTTATGGTCTTGTTTTTTCCGTTAGTTCTAGTGTCGATTTTTATGTTGAACAAATTGCAGAGCTTGTAGGCTGATGTTAAATTGTCGTTTTAATAGTGATGTCTGAAGCGAACACGGTTTAACTTACTTTAAAGATTTTATGCAAATTACTATTGCTATACATGGAAGCATTGTCTTCTTACATAACTTTCATTAAGTTTGGTAGGGATACTATCGTAATTTAAAAATTTGAAATACTTCTTCTATTCTTCTTTTATGATCGGCCTCAGATATCTATTAAAGACAATTATGCCAATGTCGAGTATTCAATAAGAAATTATAAAATTTTAATTCACACGTAAACAGTCATGTTAAAAAGCCAAATTTGAAATAAATATAATTTTTTTTTTCTCTTGAAATCAATTTCATGTTTTTTTTTCAATAAAAAACAAAAACTAATTAGAAATATTTCATGTATGTTTTTAATAGATAAAATATAAGCTTGAAAAATGTTAACTATTTAGACTGACATATATATAATCACAATTCACCTGATGTTAGAAGCCTGAGGAATCAGATGTACACCGTCCAAATTATCAGCGTGACACATGAGGCTAATTAAAAACACATTTTAACGTGACTTGTCTGAATTAGGTTAAGTTTTTGACTAAATATCAAATCCCATATCAAACTTAATAAATATTTAATATTCCGACGCCTTTTAAGAGTCTTTTAGCCTCAAGATGTCTGAGTTATTTTTGTCGCTACTTTTTATGACCCATACATATTTAAAAATTACGGATGTATAGTTGCTTGGTCTTGAAAATAAGTCCAATTTAAACAAAGAGATGTCTCGTCGCTAAATATCAATTCCATATATCTTAAAAGCAATTGAGTTGGTCGTTTGTATTCGTATAGTACTTGAATGCTATTATCTTAGTGTTCATTGCGTTTTGGAGTCATTCTTATACGTTTCCATAGCAACGGTGTGTTTAATTCAAGAACTAAAATTTTAAGGAAGCTTTACACAATAATAATAAAATGTAAATATAATAATAAGGAGACAAACCATACCTCATTTGTTTTTGAAATGTCGCACCGGATTAAAATAATTAATTTAAATGTTATAGTAAGCTGTAATTTACTTAATAATAAAAATTAACATTTCTTTCATGAATACTTTACGACCCTAGTGATGTACATAAAAGAAAGTTGCTATATTATGTTTATTTACTTAACTAATGCCCATGCTCCTTTCGGGGTAGGCAGAGATCCTGAAGCGCCAGTGACTACTCTATCTATATATTATTTACGTATCGATCTTTATTGTTCTATTCTCAAGAATGCACGTGAATAAATAACATAATAATATATAATTTTTTTGTGTATATTTTATTTATTATTAATTTTAATATTTTTTTTAAGTTTTATGATTCAAGCTAAATTGACTATGTCAATTGATGTATATTAATTTATTTACATATGAAAAAATAATATTTAAAAATAAAATGGGTCACGTGTGCACGTTAAACGTACTGTTTGCTATTGGTTGTGAAAACGCGTAACTTCAGCAAAACAAACCCGTTTATGTGAACGTAACAAGAAACTATAGTTGGTGTCCTGTTTTAAATAGATAAAACAGACAAAAGGCCTATATCAGTGTGCCAATGTGCCAGTAAGTTACTGGGGATGCGGCTTCCTTATACCCTTACATGATAAAACGAAGTAATACCAACTTTTTATGATATATAATATATTATAGTTCAAGTGATTTTTATTAATTTAAATGACAATCGCGATACTTTTGTTTTGAGACTGCGACGGCTCCAAATATTTTGATCATCACATTTATAAAAAAAACGATGACTCGCAGGTTGTCGACGAATTTTTGTTTAAAGTTAATTGATAAAGCTTATTTATATTTCAAAAAAGTTTTTAGTTTTAATAATGTAGTAAGAGTAAAAAAAGTCATGATGCTTTTGCAGTCACTAGAAAAGTAGCTATAAGATTTTTAATCAGCAGAAACGATAATTTCATTAGAAAGTGGAATAAAAATAATATAATCGACTTACCTCATTTTGCCATAACACAGCAGTCCTGTGTTAAAACAGAATAACGTTCTGGAAAGCAGGAAGCATTGTTTTCATCCTCACTCCTGGTGACTGCCGGCGAGTTCATAATATTGTTTACAATTCCATTTAAATTCACGACAAAGTAACAACTTATTGTCACGTTGGCCTATTTATTTTAAAGTGATTTCAATTAAATGGATATGCAAATGAGAATAGTTTTAGAAATACTATCTGTGACTGTTGTAATAAATTTTATTCTGTGTGGATATAATAGCTACCTAGGCTGGTAGGTCAGACTCTTTTCGTTATTATTCACTTGAAAGTGGGACAACAGATTTCGGTAATAAGCATCAATAGTTCGTCTACCACTCTTTATGGTTTATTGATATGGAATAAATATCAATATTAATTTGTACCAGTTGTAGCGGTAACAACAATATACCTACTAGAAAGAACAATTTTGAAAAACAAATGTAACTTATTTTAAAACATCATATATTTTTTACATGTAATCTTTTTAAGGTGTATTCTCTAGTATATTTGTGTCAATGATTACAGCATCTTTTAATAATTCCATTAATGTTCCTTTAAAAACGAGATAAATTAATGACAAATCCACTTAATTAATATGACTAATTTACTAGTTTCATAAATAAAATGTTGTTTTTTTTCGCAGAACAGCTTTTCCCGCAAAGAGAGCAATTGCTATTAACACGAATTATTCATTTCCGCAAATACGTTCAATTAGTTCTATAAAGCACCTATTTTAAATTATGATTCATTGTAATTAAAAATATGACAATCCGAACATTGAGTCAGATATATACTAGAGAAGATACAAGGAACAAAATTTATGCTGCAAGGATTGATATATATACCGCATCTATTTTTAATTGTGCTTATTTCATTTTTTTTTGCAAATACATTATTTAATTTTGTAGTTTGATGTACGCATAAATAATAATAATACGCCTTAAGATAGTTTACATTTCACGCGAACTTAGAACAATTGACGATCCCATCACTAAAAGTAATTTCTTCCAGAAAAACAATTGATTCAATCAATTGAGAATATAAGAAATTAGTACAAACATTGAAATGCTTCAATTAATTCTAAAAAAATAATTACCTATATAGTATAATATAATAACGTAATAAATTGCTATTATTAATTAATTTATTATTCCAAAGGATATAGACAACTTCCGCTATTCATAGAAATGTCGCTGTGTGGGGTAATTTCCATAACAATATTACGTTTCATGGATTAACAATAGAACGGTGATCGCGCAAAAATTTCGCCGTGTCAACACGATTCATTCACAATCGCCACCCCTAAGTTAGTTGCGATTTGTTTGACGACTAATCCGCTATTTCACTCCGATTTTTGTATAAGGAAGTTTAAATTTATTTATTATTTTTGTAAAATAAAAATTAAACAATTATTATGTTATTTTTACAAGTTGACATTATTGCCTTTTAATAAACAATATTTATAAATTTACTAATACAATTTTTTTAATGTGTCTTTTAGAGAATTTTCATTAATTAATTAATAAACGTAAATGTATGTGTTATTTTTTATAAAAGGAACGATGTAGTGATGGGTCGATGGAAGTGTAGGGCGATTGGTCGGGGCGAAAGTCGTAGCACGCGGTGGAGCTCGCCGGAGCACGGTACATCGCCACAGTCACAAGTAAGCTGTAGTTATGCGCGGATCTCCCCGAAGCTTTCCAGCGCAGCGAAGTTCCCGAAAGTAACGCGTCGCGCTATATTTAAAATTCGTACGAGTCGACGTGTTTTTCCTGAACTTTCACGAACAATTTTCATGGTAAAGTTTTATGTGTGTGTTTAAAGTGTTCATAATAATTTTCGACTATTATTATTATTATTGTACGTTTGTGTAGTTGTTGTGACAATGTGCAGTGTTTTTTATTTGTGCCCATATTGTTTTGGATTTTTTGCTTGAAGGGATTTTCTTTGGTTGGTTTTGTTTCTTTTTTTAAATATTTTTAATTTCTTTTTCCATATATATATTTTATTTATTTATTTATTTTAACCGTAAATTTAAACAGTTAGTTTTTTTTAAATATTTCATATTGCACTCGTAGAAGCAAGTCGATATAAAATTATTTTAAATATTTATTGAGTGTCAGATGTGCTAATAACATTGCGTTAAATTTTTATTGAGTAGGCATTGCAATGACGAATTAAACATTCGTGTGATTTTTAACACTTATTTATATATACTTATATAACAATAAGTATACGTGTGTATATATAATACATGACATTTGAAGTTGAAACTCTTTAAAATATGTTTATTATTTATACGATATTGTAAAAGTTATTTTTTTATTTATTTTATTTATTTTATTTCGTTTTCCTCAAATCGATTGTATCCTCACTTTGGCCATCGCTTGACATAGATGACTACTTTCATTATAATAATTATTAGATATTCTAAATTCAAATTCCTTGTAAAAATTCTATAGTACTCACGGATAGTTTAGTTTTTTTATTAATGAAATAATTTTAGCAGTTTTAGATGGTTATAATTATAAAATATTTTAAAGTTTTTAAATATTACTAGTATTGTAGTAATTTCTTGGGTTTTACTAAAATTTAAAAGGTTCTTCAGAATAAAATAATCAAAATAAATGTCATAGTATACATGTAACCCGCGTTAAATTTCTAATATTATTTTAAAAAATTAACAACAAAAAAAAACAAAAAACTTTATTTATATATAATAATTTAAAGAGTTGTTGCGGCTTAACATCTATCGGGTTAATTTTTTATTATTTCGAAATGTTTGCAACCACCGCGGTTTATATTAGTCAGTTTTTAAATTATAACATTATATAGTTCGCGAATAAGCAATAAAACGCTACGTTATATTTATAGTTATTCAATTATTTTATTTTTCAAATAAATTAGAAAATTCAAACTAAACCAAATCTAATTAGCGAATAAAAATTAAATTAATCAAATCTAATTATCTAACCGCATGGTTACAAAAATGCCGCAATCTTAATAGGTTTACAGCACTACTTTAAACATGAAATAGGTCATATCGTAAATTAAAATATTTATATTTCATATTACATCTGTATTCGTCGTTAATTTTTTCAATACTAGTTTTATTGCCTGGCGTCGCTTGAGGTGCATTTTTCGTAGTGATCGCTTCAATATGTCGAACTAAATTAATTTAAAATAAATGCGATTCTTTATTATGCGTACTTGATGATACACGACTGCAAGCTATGATCTGTTTAAAATAATTTATTTATTTAAAAATACTACCTACAAAATTACATTAGGACCGCATATTATAAAAAGGACCACTATTATACAAACTAAATGAAATTTCAATTATAGGATAGAACGGCATTTGAGCATATATATGATAAATATATATATTTAAATAAATATATATAATATATATATATATTTATATATATAAATAATAAAAAAAACAAGAGCCAAATAGATAAATTTATTATTAATTGAAATATGTAATAGGACAAAATTACAGTTTAACAAACGAATTATCCTAACTTAACTCACAATCACAAACCCCGTATAACGCGTTTTGTTCAATTTGTTCTCATTTAATTTTTTTTAAATCGAAAATTAAGGAAAAACTATGTTATGAACGATATATGTTCAAACAAATTATATGTATGTATAAATGTAATAAAAATATATTCAAAAACGAAATTGATTATGAATTGAACAAATTATTATAAATTTCACAATGCATAAATATAACATGTGAAATCCCGGCGTTATATGGGGGAAAACATGTGTTATACCAGGGAATTTCACGAGAATGATTCAGTTGTATAATCTATTCGTGTACATTGAACTGTTATGGTTCTTACAAGTTGTACGTATAGAATACTTATCCCAAAATAATATAAAAAATAGTTATCGTAGTAGAAATTGCTTTTATATATTTTGAATTTTTGTGTATAACGTTACAGATTAATATATTTTATATAGTTTAGTACAACGTATGTAAGCAAAATGGATAATGTTTTCGCAATTCCAAAGTAACAAAGGAAGTAATAGAAGGATGTCGTTGACTCCAAAATAGTTACTAAAAGATATTTTCGTCTTTGTATGTGAGAACTGCAAACTTTTGTAACTTGTCTAACTCGAATCCGCGAAGTTTCTCGAGATTCCTACCCGAAGCAGTTGAACATTATTTCCGGTACACAAAACTTACAGTTCGATTTGAAAGTGGAAACAAATATGCGTTATACGGTATACGATCAAAAAATGTGCTGCAATTATTTGAAATTTGATTGATATTTTTAAATATAGAACTTCTTTATTATAACTAAATACAAAATTATAAGGAAGGTAGCAAAATTTCACCTTTAGTGTCATCTTCCATTACTTTTACACAACTGTTTCACCTCTTTCGTACTATAACCTCGCACTTTTTTTAAAGATTTTGGTTTTCCATGATACATGGAATTTTTTAAATATTTATTATAAACTACTAAAAGAAATTAAAAAAAAAGAGTTGTGCCCGGAGACACTAGGTTTCAATAATTTTCATTAGGAAAAAAAAACAATAAATAATAATAATAATTACGCAACCTTGAAGTACTTCTATTTCTAAACAAAATTGACTTCTACACCACCCGGCTAAGACGTCTACTTTTCGAGATATAGCGATTTCAACAAAAAAAAATTAATAAAAAATCTGAACAAAATTGTCCGGACTATGCATAAATTATAATTCTATAATGCATATAATTCGTAAAACTTGTGGAATTAAATAAATTTAAGAAGAATGCACTTTTATTTAGGATGTGAAGAATAATAAAAGTTTAGGGTGTTTTCGCGACGTGTTCACTACGAACATCGCTCCCCGCTCGGTATACCACTTTTAATCTAGAGATACCAGATTGACAATTCAAAACGAATTATAACTATTAGTTTATTTCACATGTATAGTATATTCCACTTTTTATGTAAATCTTAATATTATTTATTCATCTTTCAAAATGTATACATTAAAAATTACTACATAATTAATGTACTGATTTCAAATTAATTACTAGGGCAAGGACCAAAACACCCAGATGCAAAACAAATATTTCTTTATAATATCTACAGTCAGTTTTGTCAAAATTAAAGAAATAGAAACTGCGTATCTGGCAAAACTAGGAACGCTACCGTCAGATTTTAAAGTTGGAACGCCCGCTATATATTCTATCCCTGACAGTGCAACTAGTTTTAAAATTATTTTAACGTGAGTTATGAGTGAACTTCGAGTTTTGAAAATTGACGAGTTTGTAGATTTGTACTTTTCTTTTACAATGATGTTTCTCGATATTAGTTTAGCATCTATTTTTCCATACTATTATAGATGTTATTATAATAAGATTTTATGTTTATTTCCGAAGTAGAATTAATCAATAAAACATAAAAAGTAATTAAAAATGTTAGAGAGTAATTTTAAGTTAAAAATCTGTTTATTATGAAAGTAAGTGATTGACAATTTTCTAATAGAAATCATAGAGACATCTCATTAAAGTGTTCCTCAAATGAAAAGGTCATACGAATACATAATAAATTAATATTATCTGCTATGGTTCCTTGAAAATAAATCCTCTACGAAAGTAAACAGCATTTTAAACTTATCGGAGAAATATTGTTATATTACGTCGATCGTGATGCATGGAGTATGAAAAAAACCAATGTTAGTATTATTTTCAATGTTTTTATTTTCAATAAATTATACATTTTTTTGTATTAATAAATTTAAATTTCAAAGAAATTTAAAAATATTGCTTAAATTTTGATTCTATATAGAAATCTTTTATTATCTTTTTCGTAAACCCAAATCATGACAATATAGATAAATATATAGAAAAGTTGTTTATCTTTGAATCAATAACAAATAATATGAAGTATAGTTGCTACGCTGCAACCAAATGTCATATACCTAACTATTTAATGTAGGAATAGGAATGTGGTGTAATTTCTGAGAAACGCCGGCGTTTGCTGTATCTATTAAACACGTTATGTATCCACCTCTATGTATTTACTTTAATAATTACGTACAAAAGGTGTTTAGATGAGTATATTTATATATACTATAGCATTAAATTCATATTTATATAAATCTAAAATAATAAACTAATATCGTCAGTTCGTTATAGACCTGTGCTCCAACCACTGACTTAAATATACTAGAGAAGCACCATGAACAATTTATGACCTAACGTCATAAATAATATGTATTTATATCCATAAATAAAATGTTTATTAAGAAACATGTAAACGTTGTTTTTTTTGTATTATATTATTATTATTATTTTATAGTGTAGGTTTATACCTATCTACCTAAGTGATTTCTATTTATCATTTCTTTTAAGAAAGTAATAGAGGATTTAAACGTTATTTACTACATTGAGCCAGTCGTATAATATTTCTAAATTTAAATTAATTCTTTTGTTTCGTAATCAGGCAATCTCGTTACGATCACGATGTTTAGTCGATGTTAAGGAAGTTGGTTGTGATTGGTGTATTATTATTTATTATCGTAATTTTTACATCACGTGTTAGACGATAAACAATATTATTTATAATAAACTTTATTGTATCCAAAAATAACAACTTATACAGAAGCAGATTTGTGTTCCTTTCTTACCGAATATAATCATATTTATTTTTTTCTAGAGTGTAGGGTGTACATGAATAATAATATGCGTTGTAGGAAAATAATATTGGTGTATAACTTTGTAATGATTAAATATTAGGAAAATATTTGGTAGTAAACCTCTACATAACATATATGTCACTTTTTGTCACCAATTAATTGTTCATCTGCTTATTGCTTATTCAGAATAGAACAAATTTGACCGATTAGATTAAGTACTTTCTGATTTTTTTAAAATCATTATTTAGAGGAAAATAAAAATATGTTTTTTTTTTTGCTAAGAATTTCTAACCAAATATATTTTTGCGATTGTACTAATTTTTGAAAAAGCATGGTCAACCTAATTTATCCATACACTTAGATTGAGTTGGAGAAAAGTTATTTTCGGTTGAAAAAGAAATATATATATCACAAAAAATAGCTCGCTACGTTATATACACGATTATTATGTTAATGCGAAATAACGACATTTCATGAATATTTCACTTACATTAGTAGTTTCGGTTGCTGTAAGCAGAAAACTTTTCTCTCAACTATAATAATTAATTCATTAAAGTTTCAAGAAAAGGATGTAAGAATTGCCATCTATTTATTTCTAGGAGCAGAATCGCATAATACTATTTTTTAAGAAAAGTTGTTAGGCACTATTAAAACTAACTCCCACTATGCTGCCGCTTTATTTACTGATTGCGAACAACTTTAGTTTTTTTTTTATAGTTATCAGTTAGGATAGGGAAAAAGATACAGTCTATGTCATTTTAATCGGTACAGCTGTTTTGTCTTGAATAAGAGATCCAAAAATAAAAGGTTAGAACACCATAGCGGTATTTTTCAATAATACATACAGTATTTTAAAGTATTTATAGAATTAATTTAGTATTTTCGACTAAAAATGTAATTAAGAGAACTTGTGGTAATATCTTTAATATCAACCCCATTTTGAATGAATGAAAAACAATACGAAACAAGTTACGAACGGGGACAAAAGTGTATCAGTCGGCAAACCATAAATTCACTCAGTCACAATTAATCACAAAAGTTGCACAACTGAAGTCATTCATTTCCGCTGACAAAAACTGAAGTATTCCCTTAATAGTTAACGAATTTATGTTAGACTTAGCGTTATCGGTATACCGTATATATATTTGTGATCATAGAATGGTTGCAGTTATTTAGTAAAATAATTACTTTTTTGTTAATTTTGATTAATTTAATTGATCATCCCTACAAACATTACAAATGTGAATGTGAGTTTGTTTGTTACGTTTTCACGCAACAACTACTTAACCGATCATCATGAAACTTTGTACACAAATTTTTGGAGATACTAGAAGTATATAGAATACTTTTTACTAAAAATAAATAAATATTTTTTACTATAGTTTCCAACTGCTGTTTGGAATCATATTGATTTATTTCTATTGAAATGATCTCTGATACTTATTTAATGACTTAAATGCGAGCGAATCCGCGGGTAAAAGCTAGTTCAGATATAATATTTTTGCAGCCAATTAGAACAATAAATGAACGACGACATTATTTTTAGGATTAATTATAAAAATGTGAGAACCTCGTTAAAATACCGACCTTCGTTAACAGAATGCATGATAGCGCACTTTGCAAATGAAATGTTGTAAATGAAAAATTGCACTTTTTGTAACCTACTGCGGAATTAATATTACGTCACAGGAAACACGTGACAATATATTCACGCCTACTTTCCTGTTACTTTGGGGTAGGTAATGGAAGTTGTTTGAATTAAATTATAAGCAAATATCGGTATTATTTGACAACATTTTTGACTATCCCAGTATAATTAAGCTTAGGCGAGCTTTTGTCCAATAAAGAATTTATTATTATTATAATTAAGTAATGATATAGGTATTTGTGTGGGGTAAATAAAGTAAAATTATTGGTCGTCCCTGCAGTGTTTTTATGGCGGAATCAATTTTATTTTTATGCGCATTTTAGCAATTTAAAGAAGTTGTTTTGACAGTTTCTTTAAATGCACCTTTATTTGTTGATATCGGAATTGGTCATTCCTCGACTAATTTATTTGATTATTTTCGTATAAAAGTTTATAAATAACACTAAGGAATGAAAAGGATAATAACTAAACATTTCTTTGGAATTCGGTTGTAAATAAGATAAAACAATTGGGCCCGTAACAGAAACAATAACAAAAACAAATGGGATTTTAGCGGAGCGTTTATTCTAGAATTGCGCTTGCGCATATGTTGATTCATTTTTTTATTTCAGTATTGAGTACATATTCTATACTCAAGTAATAATCAATAGATCAAACGAGTGTATAAAAATCTAGTTATGTAGTTACACAATAGTATTATGAAAGTAAAAAAGTAGAAAACAAGGGGCCCTGGATAACTCTAATAGGTAGGTAAATAAGACGTGATGTGAGGGAAAATATTTCTAAAGTGTGGTCCGAGTCAGAAGAGGCCGTCGAATGTGCCGACACCTCTTCAAACGTACCTGGAATTCGCATACAAAACCTTCAACTTTATTTATGTACTCGGAGAGAATTCACCCTTTGCGAGTTGGACGAGCGAGCCCACGGGAACGCGGGCAGGGGCATTCGAAATGATTTATTGTAAATGGTTTTCTACTTTGTTGGCTAAAATAATAAACTTCACTCTCGGATTGCGGTTCTAAATTCGATATTTTATTGTTATTTTTACTTTTGCTCGCGCCGAATTGTGACGGATGAAATTCTTAATTTGCACTCCCTTTGTGTCCGACCGCAAGTGTGCCACTAAATGGTGACTCAGCTTGTTTTTATTCCACAAAATTCGTAATTATTTTACGTGACTATAAGGATGGTTGTTGCACACAAATGACAAATACTCTTTACTGATATAACGAGTAGAGAAGACTGTTGAATGAGACGTCGAAGATGCTGAGCAAACAAATGGATATGTTAAAAGCGCAGTAGGAATTGTGTGTATCATTGTCCATTCGCACAATGGATGAAAAGCCTCACCTCCATCCGATTGACGCTTTTAACTCCGAGGTGTTACAAGAATTAGTGGTCCATTATTGCTCTATAGAAAACGTACGGTCAACGGGGAACAGATAACAATAATTAGCTTGGACGTTAGAAAAAGTGACATAAATCCCGTATAATAAGTTCCTCAATCCGCAAAAAAAAACATCCGCGTCTACCTGAGCTTCTGAGATTTTTTTTAATTTGCAGAATGAGTCCAGAATAAGCGTAGGCCAATGTAATAAACACCTCAATTCTTGGCAGACGCATTGTTTAATGATTTTAGTGTTGTGATATTGTACAATGGTTGACGTCGTCCAATTTTTTGAGTTGAACTTGTGAGAAAAATAAAAGTTTTTGTATACCTTGGTAGCGTTTAAACAAAGGATCTTGGGGGTTCGTGTAGAGGTGTGATTTATTTATGACTTCGCATTTAGAGGCTTTGCGTTTACTTCACCGCTCTGAGAGACTTTCTGCCATGTTTTTTCATTTCTGGTTAATATTTGATTTTAAACGGTTACTTATTTACTTTATTTTGTTTGTTTCAGGTATAATATGGGGATACCGGTCTCCGTGCGCGCTCTGGCGAAATATAAATCTTTAATTTATTAAATAAATTCATTGTATTTTTAAAGTAAAAATGCTGGGGTTCGCTCTATTAAGTGGAACCTTAATCAAAATTGTTATACATGAGATAATTTCTTTGAAGTCGGCTGACGACAGCCGTTGCCTAGACAAGTAGATGTCCAAAGTGTTTTCCTAATTAACTTCCCCATATATAAAATTGAACATAGCATAACATTGTCCTAGTCACGACCTCGTAATTGGTACGCAATAAAAACGTTAATAGACAACAGTTACCAGAAGTCGAAGTAAATATTATTAAAACAATAGAAGTCTTCAAAGGGGGAGTTGCCACTGCGGTGGTATGCGTTATTGTGCATATTGTGTCGACGTTGCGCTGACTGGTCGCTACGTTACGTGGCTTCCCGGCGCGCAACTTCAGTGCTGGATGCTACTAACTGTATACACGTAAGTCCATTTTTTATTTATTCCTAGTACATAGCTCCGTGCTTAGACCAAAGGAGCAATCATTGTTGTCAATTTGAAAATGTTTGTCGGACATCCAATTCATAATATTATTGTCATGATTAGTAATAAAATTGCATCATCAAAAATGAATCTACACAAATCATCTAGGCGTTTATTTAATTCCAAATATTGCTCAGTAATATTTATTATATAATCTCGTTCAAAACTAAACCAAACATTGTGACATTGTCCTTTGAACCCGTACATAATTTCTAAGAAACACTACCTCACAACCTTGCTCATAAAAATATTTATATCTCTCGGAATTATTAGTAAGTGCAAGCGAGGGACCCAAACCGCAGTGGGTAGTCCAATAAAAATGTCTCCAACTATAAACAGTGGCTTGTCATATCGATGTAAATATTTGTGTAAGAATGCATCATATTTGTTCAATGTAAGTCGGTCGAATAAGACTCCATCGATAACTTCAGATACTGATAGCAGTTCATTCACACTTATAGATATTTCCGATAGCTTCTTTTGCATTTATTTCAATAGATAGGTATTTCAGGTGAGGCCCATTAGCCGCATGTCATGCGTAACATTTAAGAAATTGTAAATACACACATAGTTATGCTTAATATGTTTTACATAGTTTTTTTGTAACCTAGCATATAACCATAACAAACGTCTGCAGGTTGTCAGGTTGACAGAACATTTCTGAACATTATGAACCTGATCCTAAAACGTAATTGGTCTCTAGATGAGTGACAAAAAGAGCCTATAACCACCATCAGTCTGCCTTCCTATGTTTTTTGTGTTAACATCCAAAATAATCGAAATATTGAAAACAAATATTAATAATAAATATTGTCTGGTAACTGAGTATACGTCTGGGTTGCAATAACAAGAAATATATTAACTTTGGATATTTGTAAATAATTTCAAATGTTTACCAATGAAGTTTATTCAAAAAGTCGCGCCGATATGTTAAATTGGACGGAATGTTATAGTATTTCATGTTAACAAGATAATTTATTACAACAAGTACGTAATTATTACCATCTTCTTCCTGTTGGGGATAGTCGCCATAAACTACCATGCACATAAATTACATTTATAATTTTATCTACAATATCTAAATCTACGTCGTTTATTTCTAAACTTTATGTAACTATGTCTAACCTACCTATTGGACCTAAATCGATTTAAATATGTGGTATGTGACAGTAACTCCTAAAGCGCCCTTGACCGATCTGTTCCACCTACCTTATTCGTTTCAAAGTCTTCAACATCCCAAATCAAGACACAATAGTCAAATTAATAACAACTAATGTCTGGGACGATGCATAACAAATTAAGTATTAAATAAGTAGCACTAGGCTCGGTGTGACGCGACAAGTTTTGTCATGGTAATTTTGCCAAATAAATTTGCATTTATATTGACTTTTTGTGACAGCTTACATTTTATAATAGGGCTTGTGTCCTTTTCGAATACAATAAATACATTATTACATCAATCGCGATAAATATCATGTAAGATTATTATTATTAATAATAAATCTTTTATTGCTTTGAGAGTATGTATTACAATTTAGCACAAACAAAACGCGAACTTAGATCAATAGACAATCTTATCACTAAAAGTAATTTCTTCCAGACAACCAATTGTTATAGGAGAAACAGTGTTAGTAGCGGGTTATATAAATTAGAATGATATATATATATAGTAGATAGATATAAAACAATAAATAAAATACATTATTTAATTAGTTTATAATATTTCTAATATTAAAAGAATTAAAACCCGATAGTAAGTCATTTAAATTATAATAATCACGGGTCTAATCTCATAAATTTAGTAGTGAGTTTCTGCTGTTAGGGATAGAAAAAGAACCTATAGCTTAGACTTAATTCAATTAGGGTTAGACACGGTGTGATTGTTAAAAAACTAGCAAAAAAATGTACAGTTAATCTACTATTAATATAAATGTATATTGCAAAAAAATGACAATCTATAAATAAAGTATTGTTAATGTCGAGCTTATGAAATGTTTGCAGACGATTGTCTCGTTTTGATACATAATAATCGACATGTGTGGGCTGTACTTGTCGCAGACAGTTGGTCCTCTCATATTACTATCCAAGGTTAAGGCCGCTATTCATTAATGGAATCTTATGTATCCCTATATGAGTAAGTTTCATCAAAAAGTCATATTATTAACTATGTATTCTGAAAATATATATTATTATTTAAAAATAATGAAGGAATTTTATGAAAATACGTTTAAAAATCACCGTACTAATTAAATACGCAATATAAAGCAAAAAATCGGTCTGTAAGTTCCTGAGATTAGTGCGTTTTCGATTTCAATTTTATTTTTATACATTAGTAAAAAGACTGGAGACAGAAAACTTGAGTTATTTGATTCCTAGAAAGGCTATATGATTTTTGTATGTAATTGTTTTTTTTTTAATAGAAAAATATGAATGACAGCCCTATTTGCAGTTACAACACCGTCTAGACATAACGTAAGGTAGACAATTTTTTGTACTCGTACTGGTGCCATTAAATTAAATTAGGCTCAAATTAGATGTACCTACTATACAACGAACTATTCATGTTATTAAAACACGCACTATAAGTTGGTTATCGAAATTAATTTTATTTTTTCATCTGAACATAGCAAGGCGGCATGGTGGAGGTATATTTCCATATAGGTACAGTAATGCCCCGCTTTACGCGAGGGATAATTTCCGGAAAAAATCGCGTTAACTGAAATTCCCGCGACCATAGAGAAGTTGAATGACTACATTATGTTTATACGCACTCTTTCGCGTAATTTAATAATATATTTGAATTTCGCGTTATAGTGAAACCGCGCATAACGGGGTCGCGTAAAGCGGGGTATTACTGTATTACTCTGTAATAGTAGTAAAAAAAGAATAAATTTTAAAAATATTATTTCAGTTTTGAATGCCAAGTTATAGTATCGAAATAATGCCAAGTAACGATTATGTTTGAACAGAGCTTACATCTACAAAAAGAGTTTAAAATGCCAATGACACCAGCACAATGTAATTCATATGTCAGTACGACTAACACGTGGTAGCCAAAAACAGCTAATGAATTATTGATTCGCGATTAAGAGGTGTGGGGGCCAACAAGGTCCGTTATCCTACTTTAAATATTTTAAACGAGTTTGATTGTTAGTTCAAACGAAATAGGGTTTAATTTTGTGTTAGTAATTTGAGTTTATTGTGTAAGCTATTTTGTGGTTGTAAGTTATTATTGAAGTGTAAAGTGACGAGCCGTCTCTCAAATACTAATTGTAGGATTAGTTTTCTTTACTGATTATGTTGAAAGGTCTTTTTCAAGAGGTTATTATATCGAAATTTGCTTGGCATATTATGATGATTAAATTGATTGATTTGATATTTATTACGAAATGATATTTACTTTTTAAAAAGTATAATTTTAGTTATATATATGTTTATTACTAGCTTTTTCCCGCGGCTTCACTCGCATTTAAGTCATTAAATAAGTATCAGAGATTATTTCAATAGAAATGAATCAATATGATTCCAAACAGTTGAAACTATAGACAGTTGGAAACTATAGTAAAAAATAATATTTTTTTTTAATAAAAAGTATCCTATGTTACTTCTAGTAGGTACCTCCAAAAATATGTGTACAAAGTTTCATGATGAACGGTTAAGTAGTTGTTGCGTGAAAACGTAACAAACAAACACACATTCACATTTATAATATTAGTAGGGATTTGTAATAAATAATATTAATTTAAAACAATGAATAGATAGAATTTTAAAAATGGTTGAGATCATTTCACTTTTTGTTCATTTCCGTTTTCCGTAATAAATGTGAGAAATATTTATCGTTATGGTCTCAGAAAACATTTTTAACGAAATATGTGTCACCGAATAATTTATTTTAAGATTTTTATCCCAACCACCTGTCCCCATATTTAAATTGTTCAAATTGATAATATCTGGAGTCAATGAATTGCATTTATTAAAAAAGTTTTTTTCTATATTTAACTCATAAAAAATATTTCAGGGACATATATTATTAAGTTTCTAATTATTTGCATTATGAATAAAATATAGATGCAGTTTTAACATGAAAAGCTGTTTATTTTCAACCACAATGACATAAGTGACAATTGTACAATTTTTATTCCCTTTGATTTTATGTCACGCCACACGGGAACGCGGTCGAACGGGATAAAAAGTATCTATCTCATCAGACCTTTTTTCAGCCAAATCGGTTCAGCCGTTTTTTATAAATAGTGCCACTATTTTCCTTTATACCAATTTTGATATATTTAAAAAGATATATATATTATTATAAAATACAAACATGTCACGCACACGACCAAATGTAGCCTATGACAATAGCATACAAAAATACCTAAAGGGCATCCATCAAATTGAAATACTGTGATTGTACTTCATACAAGTGTTGTACTTTTACTTGCGTAGGCGCATCTATTTGGGACAGGACTGACTTAAGGTTTTGGGAAGATGGTAATATTTATGATGTATTACTAGATAGTAAATTTTACGTGAATTATTGATGGGATGCCCTTATAAATAGGATAAAAGATTGTTTGGTTTGGATTGTGTTGTTGACTGTACTTTTGAAATTTAGTGTGTAGTTTGGTTATTGTAGTTTTTAATTGAATTAAAATGGTATAATTTATGATTTTTTACTTTGTTGTTATACAGTTTCTTGTTATTATATTTAAAATATGTTTTGATATTCAGTTTATTGATATTATAAATAGCGTTCGTACAAAAATAAGTAATGTGAAGAAAAAAACGACTTTCAATTTTTATAGTGAATATTCAATTAACATGAGGTTGTGATATCGATATAAAGGAAATAATTTTGTATCGTATTTCATTCATACACAAAAACCACTGAGTAAAATGTACTAAAGAAGACGCTATGAACAGAGTTATGACGCAACGCTTTTAGTCTCGCGGATCAATATTTACAAAATACACTAAAAATATTTGTAATTGTCTCAGATAATTGTAGTATTTTATTTTATCAAAAAAATGCGTTTATTCGTAATATTTTATAATATAAATAATTTTATTTAAAAAAATATATTTACAGACAAAATTTAAACTTGTTCAAGGTCTGGTTATTTAATTTCGCTTTGATTATTTTGAAAATTTTATTTTTTTTACTTTGGGAAACGCTGTATATTTTGTAATACTTAACATTGTAATCACTGCATTCGAAGTGTCTTAACTTTCTATATGCCTGCTGACTAATACTTCACTCCAGTATTACAAAATATTTTTTTAAAAAATATGACTCATAATTTTATTAAACCGTTAGCACGAGTTAATGTGCCGTTCCATTTCAACACCAATTTTGGAATAGTCCTTGCTTGAAAATGTGTTAATAAAATTGTTTAGAAAATGCAAGAAATCTACAAGCAATTTAAAGTTTCTTGCACCCCTTAATGGTATAGAATCAATTGCAAAACGCTCTCGTTTGCAATGTTACAGCAATTTCAAATCTTGTTCTAATGTTCGAATTACGAATTTAAATTGCATTTTAGAATTGTTATGCGCAATTTTATTGCTAATAGAATTTTGAAACTTTGCTATTTAATTTCTACAACACGATTTTTTATTAACCTTTTTTTTTAATTCAACTAAAATTATGGTTCGAATAATCTATCTCAGTTTTGTAATTTTACTTAATATTTTTATCGAAAAATTAAATAAGTCATAAAATATCGACATCGATAAAAGCACGCAATTGATGTGCTGTAAAATAAATTCGCAACAAAGATGTCTGCTTAATAGAGAATTTTATTTCGATGAAAACTCAAATTAGTTTCTGTTATAATTTATTATAACACAAGTTGTATGATGAAAAATTTATTAAAAGTCATACGACAAAAAACACTGTTGAGAGTTAAGCAAAGCAAAAACCACTATGTTTAATATTTAATATAAAATTTCTCTTCATCGGCCTCATCAATTATTAGGTCAGTATATATCCATCTATATATCTCTCAATACCACCACTTTCAAGCGTAACACACATGAACTGACTTTATCTAATTTAACAAGATGAATGGAATCTGTCAATCTGGACGGAGCACATTCGTCTCCTCAAGCTGGGATACTGGACGACTGGACATCTGTCTGTGGTGGCAGTTGTCATATTATAGACTAGTATAATAAAAATATCTGTAACGAAGAGGTCTTAATTTCAATTTTCGAACATATGTATATACATAAATATATATTGATAGCCTAAGCAAATAAGTGCACATAAATTGGTCGTATGAAGAACACCCTACATCGGATGACGGCGGTTCTTTTGAACTGAATGCACCAATAACTACGTAATTGTAGGTTTAAGGTTTTTAACTAAGAAACAGCGATTTTATACCAGAGCAAGTGTTTTTAATGAATAGACATTACTTTTTATCAGTATATTAATATCTTTGGAGATCTGTGTGGAATTTATATTTTCATTTTGTAAATACATTTCAGTGTTTTTTAAAATTATTTTGATGAGAATTTTGACGAGTTTCTTGTGGTCTTCTTTTCGTCATACGCCTTTCCGAAGCCATTGTAGAGTCTAACGATGAGCAAGTGCACGCCTTTAGTGCCTATGCTAATAAACGATTTTCATTCATTCAATCATTCATTAAAATTGAGAACGTTTTCTTGAACTGGTCTTTATTGGGGTGTACTGTCAATTTGGATGGAGTACACTCGTTTCATCTAGCCGGTATAGAGGAAGTGATTGTTGTACTCAGACATCTGTCACTGTCACTATCATGACCACACTCTAGCTTAATATCACACAGAGAGTGTATTATGACTACTTTCATCGTATTCATTAGGGAGACTGTTCATCTCATAATGGTTTATTTTTGAGATTACTGCGATTGACAATTGCGATTGACGGCAATTGTAAATTGATCAATTGACTACACCAATCACGTTAGTAAGTTTAAAGTTCTACGGAACCTTTACAAAATGATATTTTAAAATTTAAGTACATTTTTATAAAGTAAGGATGATGTCTTATTAAGGTTTTATCATCAAAGAACCGCGTAGATTATTTTTTAAAATTTATACACCGTTAAAATTTTAATTACAACATTGTAAACTTCTGAGTTGATTTAACAGACGTGTCATATATAACTATAAGTATATTAAAAACGTAGTTTATGCGTTTTTTATAAGAAGTATAAAGATTTATAAATTGGACTTTTAGATTTGCTGTGTAAATGCGTTTTATTTACAATATTTACAAAAAAAATATATAACGTAATGATATTTAGTAGTTATTTAAAAAAATTGAAAATTAAAAAAAATTGAATGTAGGTATATCCCCACGATAGATTTTAATATTAGCGATTTAATGATATTGTCAAATATTATATTTAAAAAAATTATTACGAATTTATTTATAGAGTAACTAAATTAACTAGATATCTTAGAATAATTAGGTAAATAAAATAATTCGAATAATAAATAAATTGAATCTAAGACGCCTTATCTCGGTGAGCGCTAATGATTGACTAAACCGCATTAGCCCACTGGACTAATACATGCGGGCGTAATAACGATGTTTCAAGACTTCACTAGTATTCTTCAGTATTTAGTATCTAGTTAAATATTTAATTAATAATTACTAATTGTACGTATATTAATATTATGTATAATGTATATTAATTTATGTTAAAAGGTAGTTTTAAAAGTGTTTTTTTTTTTTGGATATCAAACATAATATGAAATTAAATTTTTAGTATAAGTTATCTACTTTCCAAAACAAGCATCTAATTAGTTTCTTAAAGCCAGTAAAACATTACATTAATAATATCTAATAAATTAACCATCTATTATTAAGGAATGTATTTAAAAATCAATTACAAAAAAAGGAATACAACTGATATGAGATATAGTCGTGGGTAATCGTGTAGACGCCTTCATTTCGAAGTGTGAGCAGATCAAAAGTATTTTACGATTATTAAACTCTACGATTGACAACCGGAGAGGCTTTCGTGTCGTTTCTATATTTTTATTGCGTGTAAACCTTTCGGCTTTTTTATTTCATTTCTTTAAGTGACATAAATTCTAATACAGAGTCCATTTGTGTATCTCGGTCTCTCTTAAAAGGCACTGGGATAATCGTTTTTCTGCTTTTTACAAGGAACTCATTTCAATTATCGGCCGATTTGACGGGTATAAAAGTGGCCGCTATGTGTCGTGAGGACGGCGCCCAACAGCGGCCCGCAGGATGCCGACGACGTTTCTTTTTTCAAAATTATTTTTAATATCGAAGACGCTAATTTAATTATGATTTTTTTTTGTTGCACCCACCGTGAGTCGAGATGTCGTCAACATAACCTTTTGTTTGTAACGGTAGTTTTTATATTAATGTCGGATTTTACATTCTTGTATTGATTATTTGACATGTTTTTTTTTTAATTAACAACAAGATAAACTTTTAAAATAATTTATATACTGTCCTTATAAATTTATATTTTTTTATGACTGAAATATGCAGATATTAAAGAATCGAGTACTTTCTTCTGTTTAATATAAGTAAATAAGAAGAAACATCTCTAGATAGAGATTGAACTAGAATAGCATTTCAAAATATTTATAATCTAAATAATAAATACGATAATATTTCAAATAAAGTCTCCTATATTAATTTATTAATAATAATAAACACATACCTGTGGGCTTATCACGAATTTAGTCTGGCTTTCGAATCGAGCTGTCACAAGTAAAACGGATCCGTTAGCAATCGGGATCATGAATTTTTACTAACGACTAACGAGCACCAGCAATCTATCAAATGAACGAAAGATCGAGACGTTCGAAAATTAACAAAAAGTATCTAAAAATTGTAGTTCCAAATTCGCACGCGGTGGCGCTGCTCAAATTTCCATACAAATCGCTTGAAGCGAACTCGGTTCGAAAGCTAGACTAAAATTCGTGATAAGCCCACTGATCCCAAACTTGTATACACAGCGTTTACCCAATCAGGACAGAGACAAATATATATCTGAAACGAATATACATTTTTTAAAATTAATAATATACCAATAAATATTTATTTTGTCCTCAGCATTACAGAGAGGTGCGCAACCACAGTACATAGCCTGACTTTAATATGTATTAGATTGTAATTTTCAAAGTCATCTCTATAGATTATAATGAGTAATGCTAGACGTCGCGAGTCCCCGATATCGTGTTGTAAAGTGTATTAGTACTTTTTTTAAAACTATTTCTTCTTTTATTTCACTTATTACATACAACTATTTTACTTAGCCTTTAGTCCTTTTCATTGAAACCGGTATACGATATAAAGTGACTTTTGTTATCTTTCTATTAGTATACAGGTGGATTATTAATTGTTAGTCGATCGTATTAATTTATTTTGTACGAATAACGAACATAATTAATTACTTGACGTAATTCAATAGATTATTATATTTGGTATTTGTAATTTATAAAAAAAATATATGTAAAAAGTTAACACCCTGTATAATTAGATATTTGGTATTAATTCTTACTACGTAATACATTATCTAGTCACGATTTTGAAGAATCACAAACTTAATTTATGACAGGGTTTAATTTGAACGATAATTTTTATTTTTGTTTTCCTATGACGTTTTCGTCACGCGTTCTAAAATAATACAATAAATTACATATTTAATTGAAATTTATTAATTAATCTATTGTATTATTTTAGAACGCGTGACGAAAACGTCATATGAAGTATATACCATAGAGTTAAATATACTAGAGTGGCTATATTATAGAAATTTAGACATAAACATACTTATTACTTACTAATAACGTAAGAGTCATAAGATTTTTGTCCGCATCTTCTCTAGTATTAGGAAAAAGTAGCATTTGCATCAACAAACAACAATTCAAAAAAATATAGTTCATTCAATTGTTTCGTGAGGTATTATTATGATAGGTCTACGTAAGATAGTGTTAACAACCAAAAACATTAATTAATTAACATATAATATTTTCTTGATAAACTGGGCTGTAACCCGGAAATTATACATGCAAAATTTGATTGACATTATGATGAAAGAAATAACCTTAAAATGCTTTATAAAGACTTTAATTAGTTTAATTTAAAGCACATATCGGGCTGGTATGGGTCAATCGCGACATCTTAACCGGGCAGTTAGTGACGCAATGACAGATGAGTGCTGGCTGTAACAAGGTGTATGAGGGCGATTCATCAAAGCAGTTGTCAATTAATATGCTACTAGCCAATGTAGGTATGTGTTAGAACAGTGTTGCTTTAATTAAATTTTATTTATTTGACGGTTACGCGTGGTGGGCCCTTCCTAAATCTCGTTTGTAATCGTAGTTTTTTAATCGAGTTTCTCTTGTTTTTTTTTAATGTGAATTCATGTTTTCTTATTATAGTACTCATAATTAGTGTTTCCTGTTGTTGTTTTGTTTTTGCAAATTTCAATGGCTAAACCCTTTTGGTGTTTAACAACAGACTTTTCTGTATAAATTTCTAACAATGCTGTTCCATTTGAAACATGATCAAATGTGTCAAATTGATGGACGTATGGTGTCTAACTCCGTAGTGTTTATAGTGCTCCTAATATTTCATACTTTACAAGACATAACACGTAAATATTTGACCAATAATATTAATCGATATTTTAGAATAAAAATTATAATGTGCAATTTATCGGCTGTATTAGCGCTAATTTGATTCGTGATTTAAAAGGCGAATTTACACTGAATAGTACTAATTATACGTCTACTCATTAAAGGAAAAAAGGTAGAAACAGACTCACTAGGTTTATTGTATACGTCGCCTAGAATACCTAACTAACTGCACGTGACACTTTCTACAAAGAAAACAGTAAACTTAAATACTTAAATAGCAATAAATAGAAACATATAATTTTATTAGAAAATAAAACAAGGTCTAAGTTTTTAACTCCAAGGTCGTTAGATTTACAGTTCAGGCCTCGTGCGAGGGTTTATAAGATTTCTAGAACCGATAAGACCTAACTAAGATCTAGAAGCTAGATAATGTTAGCTAACGGGTCAGGGACTTCATTAATTAGGAAATACACGCTATTTAGGTTTCTTTTTTTAGTTTAAATGATTTTTTAGTAGAATCCTCACGACCCACAACGTTTCTACGTGATAAACCAGTGGTACACCTAATTTACCTCCGAACACCACACCATTGTCCTTATTCCGTGATGTGATTAATATTTCATTACATAAATTAAATTTAATGCTTCTAAACTCCCACGCGATAATAAAAAAAATTAGTGGAAATAGATTATTTTCACCAATAATCTTATGCGGCATGTAAATAAGTTTTCACTAAAAACTATAAATTTTTCATTATTTAATTGACCCGTCAAATTTAATTTTAATTTATATAGCTATCGTTTTTTTGTTTAAATATAAACTTTCATATTATTATTAAATTTATTCAATAGTAATCACATTTCTCTAAATAATGTTTGACTCTATAGACAAAAGGTCAGATAAATGAAAAATTTACATAATTGTATCAAGTTTCTATTATTTTTATAACTTCTCGTTTAAGCGAGACGACTTCTGAGATTGACTTTTTAGTTGCTCCGTCTGCCTTCTATAACAAAGCTTCAAGTATAACCTACGTAACAGGCAGCTTACTTGCGTTTTGATATTAGCTTGGAAACAGACGAATTTAAAAATCTTAGCTACTCGCTTTTGGTTAGTTCAATGAGGCCATGCCTCCGTCACTTTAGTCAGCAGATTTATATTAATGTATAAAATATATAAGATATAAACTCACAAATATCAGTGGGCGCATGCATGTGTGATTAAAAAGGCGTTTCTCGTCTTTCTTCGAAAACTTTGTTGAACAAAACTATTTGCTATAAAAGAAAACATAAACATGCCCTTTGAATTATTACTATCCATAAAATTCCTTACAGTTTATATTTATAAAGATTTAATAATCCAGGTGTTATAATTGTGAATTATTCTCGGTTTGTTAAGTTTAATTAACTACTATGTAATTATTGTGTTCGCTGCTTTAAATCGATTTTCTTGCACTGAAAACCACTATTTTGCCTGTCCACAATGAAGTGTGAGCCATGATAGTTTAAGCGTGAACAATTTTATACTGTTTAAGTTATTTTAAGATTATTATTATAAGGTTGGTATTATTTAATATCTTTATGCTTGTATGCTTTATGTAGGTAGGTAGTTCCTCAGTCTGCCGTCAACCATTAAAGGGCTCAGACGGATTTACATTTCTGATTAATACTGAATCTATTCCATAGAGCAATAGTATCCATCGTAGAGTCATTTGGAGACAGAGGTCTGTTATTTTTACATCTCTGGCTCAATGGTTGGCGGACTATCTTGTAACCCGGGCTGAACATTTTTATGTATTTGTTTAGACTCTGGATTATATAGTACGGAAACTATTATAGAAGTTTAAAGTTAGTTTATACGTTTCGCTATTTATTAGTGACTCTTTACGGGGAAGCAAGAATATAATTAAATTGCATATAAACCCACAATAAATTAATCGAGTCCATTAGCTAACCTAAAAAAGAACCTATTATTAACGCACGCAAATAAAAATACCGAACAACTATGTTACATTTGAATATTTATCACGTATTAATAGCACTGAGTTTGTATGGAATTTTAAATAAGAAATATAAAAGTATAGTTTATATCTTTGTTAAACCTGTAGTACTTGTCCTTGTTAGCAATTAGCATTTTCTACTAATGTAATCCAATTTTGTAATCTATTGGATACATGTGAGTGCAGGCTTAACCATTCTGTGTTGATATAAATGTTTTGTAATGCAATTACGGTTTTAAGAATACATATAGCATGTCCCATTTCTTTTTGTATAGTATTTTTTTTATTGATAGCCCAGTATATGATCACACTCTGTCTGATGTTAAGCTAGAGTGCGGTCCATGAGCATAGACAGCTGTTACCATAGACAGTTGTCCGCGTGCAATAGTCGACTCCACTATGCCGGCTTGAGGAGACGAATGTGCCCTGTCCTAATTAACAGGGCACACTCCTCTCGTTATCTGTCTCGTCCTATATACTACTGTAAGTTCTTTGCTCAACAAAACCACCCAATTTAAAATCGAATAATTCACTTTTGGTTGTTTACAAAAACACGTGTAACCCGGAGATAATTAAACCTCTTCACAAACAGACGCTTGGCAAATGTTATAGACAGTCTTACCAACCTAGGAAAAAAAATTACCTGCCTAATGCATGGGAGTTTTAAATGACAATTTCACCTTACTTTTTGTTCACAGTAGTACGTACATAATATACAATGTTCTGTCTACAAACAACGATACCCTGAGTTATAGCCACGAGGGCAAAAACAAACTTATTTTGAATATAGATTTTATAATAAAATACATTTTTTACATCTCCAATTCTATTCCATTTATATCATTCCAATGTCAAGAGATTATTGACATTCTATTTCTACCTAACATAGATATAAAAAACAATTGAATCAATCAATTTAATTAGAACACGTAATTCAATGGCGACTTGCTAACAAGATACAAAAGAAGACCAGTGAAACACCGTGAGCTCATGACACTTATGAGCGGCAAATTTGAAACGGATACACATTCTTCTTACCATGTATTCATTGACCGAAAATCCAACAATCGTATTAACCAGCTCTATTAGTCACGTGCATATAAAGTTATTGCTTCTGGTGTCTTCTCTACAATATGTAGTTCAATACCTTCACATACACTGTACAGTCAGCTAAACAACTAAATTATTGCTTGCGGATACATAATAAAAAAGATTATTTGTATTGATATTTATTAATATAATTTTTTTGCCGACTATAAAAACAAAACGAGTTTAAAACGCACGTTACACATGTAGATAGCTTCTTCGATAGCAAAGTGTCGACGATAATGTTAATAAAAATATAGATTTTACATCCAAAGCCTGAGTAATTAAAATTGTAATGACTGAATTGTAAAAAGTTTACAACGTGTAAGAATTTTTATGCGGATTCATTGATTGTTATCTTAACTAAAATATTTTGATGAGGCATACTGTTGGTGGCTATTGGTCTAGATTACTGTCCCATATTTTAAACGCTAAGTTACATAGGCGCGGTTCTGGATCACCTCGGAAGTAAGTCCAAGTAAGATCTGTCAATCTAGCCAGACTGTGTACATTCTTCTTTTTAATCCGGTATAGCGGGGGCGACTGTTGCCTACTTCTCTGTGATATTTTCATGTGTTTTTCATATGTTTTTAACAATATATGTATCTGTAGTCTATTTCACAGGAATTACTAAACACAATATATTCGTGGTCTAAAACAAAAGCAAACAATAATATTAAAATATAATTCTTAAAAGTGTATGCACATTAAATAACTCATTAAAGTGCGATTAAATTTCAAAAGCCAATATTTTAAGCTACTTAAAAACTCCGTGAAATTATACAGATCAACTATAAAGATAAAATATTATTGCATTTTATTCCATGAACATACCTCCAGTCAAGATTTTTTATATATTTTTAAATATGTTTAACCCCTAACTGCCTACTTCTTACTTTAGTCAAGTAACTACCTACCTGGAGTCTCTCAGTCTCCAAAAAGACTTTAATACGTACCAAAAAATAAACACGTGTACTTGTAACCTTGATGAAAGCTACTTCATACTTATAGGGAATACTTCAGGTAGAGGGGGGAAAGTTAAAGACCAAATAACCAAACATAACTTCGCTGGAGTCGGAGAGACTCCAGGTAGGTAATTAAGGGTTAAAATAAGCATATGATATTTGTGATGTGGCATGTGATGTTATATTAAGCTAGAAAGATGTGTGGATTCAACTATTGTTACAATCATTGGAGGGCAGTGGTGGTTTAATCGGACAAGTGTACACTTTTCAGATTGTCAGGATCGTCGAAAGCGTTACTCCATTTTTATATACCTACTATATAAGTCTTCTTATTTCCGTATGAACTTTTGGGATTACAAAAATCGCAAGAACAGGGGCATGAGTAGAGTGGCTCCTATTAAAAATCGTGTCATCATTAAAAGCGTATTAGCAGCGCACTGGGTGGCTGACAACCCAACAAATGATCGCCTTAATGAAGAAACATGATGCGCGATTATGGTTGCATTAATAAAATAATTTATTATTTTAATCACAACAACTCGGTGCATCGATGTTGTAGCAACTTGTATTATTTTTCATTATTGATAGCTTTGCTTGTTACTAGTGAAAGCTATCTCAAAATTGACTTACTACTATTTTATATTATTTTATGATACTTCCAAATGTCTGCTGATAGCATCTACCGAGGGTTTTTATTTATTTATTTATTTACTTTTAGTAATTGGGCTCCAATAGAGCGCTTTTACTCGTCAATACAAATACAAATATAAATGAAATAAATTTAATAATTATCAATTTGATTTAGCTGCTGTATACTGGCATTGTCCACTTACATACTAATGCCATAATAACGAAATAGTTTTTTTTTCACTAATAGATGGCGCTACTGTTGTTTAAGAATTTAAAAAATAGTCTTCATTTAGGATATTAAACTAGAAAATTACTTATTAAATAATTTAGTTGTAATTTATTGAAAGAATGTATTGTTAAACTTGAACTTTTATTTCGATAAAATAAATATGCCGTTAAGTGTACAGAAAGTTTTTTTCATTTTTAATTACATTTTATGCTAATTAAACCATCTAATTGCATTGTTACATAATAATACTAAATAGTGAGAAATCAATATTTAAATCATCACGATCAGAAATCATTAGCTATCAAGCGGTACTTTTGTTTGATGTTACCATGAATTACTCACTTTTTAAGACATTTTAAGGTGGCATATTGAGTGAGTTTATATCATACTTTATGTATGGCTGACGAGTTTCTTCTGGTCTTCTTCTTGTCATACGCCTTTCCGAAGCCAATATAGAGTCTGACGATTAATTCATTCTAATTTCATTTCATTTGCAGGCCATTTTTATGTGACACTAATTACACTTTAAAAGTATTATATTAATTGATATCGGTCACTGAACTATATATACAATAATCGACAATGAAATATAAGTAATCTATATATATAAAAATAAGTGGCAATTTTCGTTGTAATTTTATAACTCAAGAACGGGCTCACCTATCCAAACCAAATGTTTAGGCTTTGTTCGGACTATTTAGTAGATGGTATGTGAAGTTTGCACAAAATCGGTAGAGCGGTTCTTCATTTATCATATTTTTTGTAACAAATTAATTCAATAAATGGCGGATTGTGCTGTCAAATTGAAATTATTTTCAGTGTTGACAGTAATTGAAACTTTTTATGTCATTCATGCTGTTTGATGCATGAATTTGATGTTCCTGTTTTTTTTTTTAATATTTCACTTTATACGTAGCGAAGCACGTACCGGACCGCTAGTAGATATATAATAGTAAAATAGTAATAGTAAATAACACGGAAATGTGGTAAAAAATATTTAAGACTATATTGTGTTTTTTTCATAATTATCTCAATTAAAACATGAAAACTTGGTCACAGTACTCCGAGTGATAGTCTTCAATGATGGTCGGTCACGTTCTGACACATTCATTAGTATATTTTCTTTTAATGAACATTAGCTTAGAATGAAACACCGTATTACATAATGAATAACTGTTTGTTTTTTTTATTAAAGTTATATGTAGATTGAAATTTTTAATGTTTTCTTTGGAATTTACAAAGAATCCAAAGAAAACTAATAAATGGGTATTTTTACTTATGTATTTGTAATGTAAATATTTACATTAAATATAAAATTTAATATTATAAAAGTTCAAAAATATTACATGTAAGTTACATATTCTAAAATGCTTTTCGTAGACCATTAAGTTAAATATTCTAGACAAGACTTTACAAGAATTTATTTATTTAAAATATACTATTATATATAAAAAATCGTCAGAAGCACATGTTTCGTTTTAGTTGGCATCTCTAGTTCAATTAACTGAATGTTACTGATAATTTTTTTTATTAATAAGGAACATTAATGACTAAACGTCCTTGCAGAACTTCTCTTTTCTTTATTAAGAATGAAATATATTTTTTAATTATTTATTTGTATGTAATTTTATTATTTGAATAAAGTGGTTCAACAAAAATATACTTAACAAACTTCTGAAAGAGCTAAGTAAGATGTTATTGCGTGTTAAGAATTACTATAAATCATTTTTATATCTCACAAAATTACTGCAAACTTTATTGCTTCCGAAGAAACTTCGTATTGAGATATTCTCTCTTTAATAGGTTTTGAGATTATTACTTATTCTTCCTTAAATAACATATAATGATGACGTGTCGGGTCATCCTTAAAAGTGATATAACTGTTGGCTTATCACGAATCTTAGTCTGGCTTTCGAACCGAGTCCGCTTCAAGCGATTTGTATGGAAATTTGAGCAGCGCCACCGCGTGCAGATTTGGAACTTTCGTTCATTTGATAGATTGCTGGTGCTCGTTAGTCGTTAGGAAAAAATCATGATCCCGATTGCTAATCCGTTTTACTTGTGACATCTCGATTCGAAAGCCAGACTAAATTCGTGATAAGCCTACTGATTTTAAAGACTTCGTTTATGTTGATTATTTTTAATCCCACATTGAACTGATGTTTGCAATAATCGTGGTCGCGGTGACACTGATTAATAAATTCGATAATAAGTCATATATAATATTATTTTAAATTAGTTACATCTCTGCAAAATATATAGCGGTGACTCCAAAATTATATCGTGGCGGTCGATTCTGCAGGCCGAAAATACTTTTTTAAGAAGATTTGGGGTTTTGACGTTTATTCTGTTAGTGTCATCTTTCTTGTTTTTTTCTGTTCCTTTTATTTGTGATAATTATATTTTTAATCCATTTTAATTCGCAATATTATTCCGATCCGAATTCTAGAATTTGCTCCTCCTAACCGTGTTAAGATGTAAAAACGAATTATGTGCCAGACCAAAATAAAATATTCAATAGGGTAAAGTTCATTTTGCAAAGTTTATGGCAAATTCTTGTCAATGGTGTGACACGCCCACTTTTCAATGGTGACGTCTAAACTCAAGTTCAACCATTCACAATAGAATTACAATGTAATTGAAAAAACGAACTTCGTCTGTATTAATAAAAACTTAGTTGTCTCCTCAACCAATTAGGTCGTAAAAAATTATAAATAGACAAAAATAAATTATGTAAATTTATTTGTTAACCCTTGGAAAACTTTTATATTTACCTATCTATTTATAACTACATCTAATTCATTACATTTTATGAATAGTTTAATTCGACGTTCTGAAATTAGAGACAGACATCATTACATACAGAATTCAAGTGATAATATGATATATAAAAGTTAATTATTAGTAATTATATACATACTAGCTGTTGCCCGCGACCTCGTCTGCGTAATTATGAAGATATAAAGTATTATGAAGTTTAAAGATGTTTCATATTTCAGTCAACAAACAATGCCTATCACACTTCTGTAATAAAGTGGCATCTAACCACAATAATGACACCTAAACTCAAAATCTCAATTAGTTTTATACTGCGTATATAAAAATGACAGACGGAAATAAAAATAAATATAGAAAAAATCCAAACAGCTCAATTGGAAACTATAGTAAAAAATAATATTTTTTTAAAAATAAAAAGTATCCTATGTTACTTGTGAAAGGGTAACAAACAAACTCACATTCACATTTATATTAGTAAGGGATAGTACACTGTTAAATAATATTTTACAAGAAACAGAACGGTGGACAGGATGGCGCCACCACAACTTCTTGTGATATCAGAACACCGGTACAAGGTTTCCATCGCTTTGAACATAGCCGCTAACTTCTTTTAAGCTGTTTCTACATTAACACAATTTAATATAAATTTAACAGTGCAAAAATTTCGTCATTGTCACGAACCTTTCGGAACGGAAAGAAAAATAATCAAAATAAACCGTATAAGCATTAAGCCGCATCAAAACGTTTCACGAATCTAAGACATCATTACAAAAATACGGTTATCAAACGTGTGTTAACTGTAATAATAAAGCTGTTATTCGTGCGTCGGTAGGAAAGATTGTCAATTGATATGAATTGATGTATTCAATTGACGTCAATCGATTGAAAATAACTTCAATTAACTATGGCTTCATCAGAAATTACATATTATATCATACAATTTGACATTGTCGATTTGGTAATTTATTATTTGCTTACTGTTATTGTAATGTAATTTATTGATTAAATAAATAAAAAATGCCATAACTGTGTCCTTTCTAAGTATATTATGTAATTGAATAATAGCGAAGTTTCCTGTCATTTGCAAAATAGCAAATAATGTATTGTAACTTGCTAATACGATAAGCAAATTTTTGCTGTAAATCTTCGCAATATATCTTTAGTTTTAAGTAAAACAGCTACTAAATATTAGTTTAATATGTAACTTTCCTTATTTACTTACAATAGCAAATAAGAGACAAATTATTATTTAACAGTACTAATTTTACAAACATACAAAAGGGTACTCTATTAAAAAAAAATAATTAAAATTCTAAGATGTAGAGCATACTTTACGATCTGCATTTACGAGTAGTGTAATCTCGATTGTTTTGCATATCGTCTGTCTCCACATTCGAAGTAAATGTGAAACAGTAAATTAATAATCAATTGGCATCCCAACAGTAATCACCGCTTGCCTTTATACACCATTTCCGACGTAGGGTTACCAAATTGCACTGTTTTTGTTAGGACATTAAATTATTCCAAATATTGACATTGATTGAGAGTAACATAGGCTATATGTGGATCCATGATTGGACTACAGTTGTTCATAATCATGCGTACTTTTGGAAGTAAAACTTCTTTACGCACCCTTGACTTGGGGAGTAAGCTGGTGAATGCGTGACGAAAAGTGTGATCGGGCGAGGCGAACGGATGTTGAGAGGGAGATATAAGTTAGTGAAACTAGAAAGAGAGAGAGAGTTTCGTATATTACTGTAGGAACAAGAGAGAGAGGTGCGAGCAAACATTCTCTTTCTCTCTTTCTCTCATAGCCAGTTACCACATCACCTAGAAATTGAATGAATTCAAGGATAGTTTTTTTTTGAACTAACTAACTTTGTGTGCGTTAACTTTACATCAGTTTAATTAATTATCGGCTGAACTATAAGTGGCTACAGACTAGAGCTGTTAAGACCTTGTTTTATGGTAACCCTATTTAGCTATAATTAAATTTGTTCAGATTTACAAGTACCTACGCCTATTAATCAATCATAGTTGAAATGTATCAATTTTTTTTTCAACTATTTTTATCTATGTAGAGTCGATATAAATATTGTTACCGTGTTATAATTTGTCAAGGTTTCTTTTGACATTTTTTCCTGCTATGCTTATGAGATTATATATAAATAAATATTTTACTTAATATAGTTCGAATATTCTTAGATTTTTGAATGAACTGATAAAATTAAAAATGGCACTCGTAGACTTGACTATATAACAACCAATCTGTTGTCAATGTCTTTCTGTCCGATATAATATTTAATACAATTAATTTAGGTAGAATTTAATATTTCCTCTTTATAAATATGTCTTACATTGTCTTAGCCGTATTCAAATTTGTAGATAGCAGTGATGAAATTGGGTAATCGGAGCGGAAATAATGATTAAAAGGAAAATTAACACAGATTTGGTATTTGCTATCAATCTATAATAATATAGTGCTTCCCAACTCCCACATAATTTCACAAGCTAGCTACAAGAACGACAATTTATTTTCCATACGTTTTATGCAAAATATGTCAATTAAATTGTTTTATGAATTCATAGCTGCGTCGATTAAGATTTCATTTTGATAAGATCCTTTGTAGACTATGATGACGATGGAGGGACTTGTTCCCAATGAGTTATGGAACTCATCATATGAGCTGTTATGTAATTATTTTTATGTAGTAATTTTTTTTGCGTATTTAAATTGTTTTTGAATGAAAATGTATTATAAGAAAAAGGGACATTCTATCAAAGTTTAAAAATTATAGTCTACTCAATTATATAAAAAAAAATTTACAATTCTAAAATATTTCATTTCAATGTATTAATTTCCCGTCACGTTTTATTACAAAAAATAAATGAATAAATAAAAATAATATTAATTCCAAACTTAATGTATTGACACAGACCTGAGAGTCTATACCAATGTTACGTGAAATGAAATTTTAGAAAATTTTGAGGGCTGTTCAGAGATGTTTATAAAGTTCCGTTTCTAATCTTTGAAATTTTTTGAACCAAACACAAAACTTCAATTGCATAAAACCAAACAAATGAAGCTGTAGTTTAAAAAAATTTGGTAGCCTTTGTCTGTCTACCCGCGACCACGATACTGATCGTGATTATTAGAAATTATACTTATAAATTATAATAATAATTTAATGTAACGTAACTGTAGCTTCTAACAAATACAGTGTCTTAAATTGTGAAGTTAAATTTAATTAATAAAAAAGCTTG